>VDFB02357532.1:0-31272 GCA_007258455.2 Sequoia sempervirens | reverse complement strand
CATTATGTCATTTGTCTCATTCGGTCCTATCTCTTGTCTTTTATTAGGATGGGTCCTTCCTGAGATTAGACTTTGTCAATTTGGTCATTCACCTTAAGCAAGATATGTCTTTCTTGTAGTTAGGTGCCTTGTCAACACTTATCACTTGGTCAACTTTATCAAATGTGTCCCTTGCCCTAAAACATGATGTGTCCTTCCTACAGTTGGGTATCATCACATTGCTTGGTCATATCAATCAATCCTTGTTAAACAAACAATCAATCTTTCCTTAATCAGGATATGTCTTTCCTAAAGTCGGGCACAATCAATCAACTTTATCAGTCAATCTTTATCAAATCAATCAATCTTGTCATCTTGGTCAATCAATCTTGCCTCAATCAGGATGTGTCCTTCCCAACGATAGGCGTGGTCAATCAAATCAATTTTTCAACCTTTTTCAACTTATCAATCAATCCTTGCCAACTTTTCAAACAAACTCGATCAACTTGGTCAACCTAATCAGTCAATCAAACAATCTTATCATTGGAAAACACTATTTTGGCAAACACTTTATTGGTCTTGATTTGTCTTATCTTTTCGATTGGTTTTGGGTCATGTTACTAGCCTCCTCGAGGATGTCCTATCAATGGATTTAGAGGGACAATGATGGATCATGGCCTTTTTTATTTTTATTTTGTTTGTAGTTTGTCTTGGAAAAAAGACTAGGATAATCGGGTCCTTAGTATGGGCCGGGACATTCCTTGTCTTTTGACTTTATCTTTTAACTGCTTGTCTCTCACAAATGGTCACCTTACACACCTTGGTCTATGTCATACCATGGTGTTTGTGTTCCATTTGTAACACTTTTGACGCCCAATAATGATAAATATACAAGTATGAAAGTTGGTCCCTTGTCATTTCCCGTCTAGCTTTCCATCTCCATCTTCCTTTCCTTTTTCGTGCTAACATCTATCTCCTTTATGCTAACATTTCTTCTATCCTTCATCCTCTAGTCTTATCATCCATTTCGAGAGCACATTTGTGTTCTTTGAACCCACCTGTCCTCTCGAGGGGGCATACCACAACCCTCCTAGTCATCCTTCCTCATTCTCTTTGCACTGGAGCATATTTCAGAATTAAATTTCATTGGCACAATGTGATGAACTGCATTATGTCAAAGAGGGTCAAAATGTAGACATTGAAAATTTCCTAAGTCTGCGAGCAACACTTTTCCTTGGTCGTCATCCTCTAATAATTAAATAATTTTAATTCTTTAACTATGCTTGATCATATTCCTCTATTAATTAAATAATTTTTAATTATTTAATTAATTCAATTTCTAATCTCTATTATATCCTAATCAATTAAAATGAATTAATTGTGCCACTAACACCCCCTTTCTTCCACCCCTCCCCATTTAATTAAATTTATTTCGCAATTTGGTTTAATTAAATGCTCCTTTTTCATTTTCTCTAAATAAATAATTCTAATGAATTATTTATTTTCCACTTGTCCATTTCCTCCATTTTCCCTTTTTTGAATAAATAATTTAAAATAAATCATTTATGCACCTCTTTTGGACAAAGATGCCTTGTCATAGCCTGCATTGTTGTCATAGTCGTCAAGCGTCATGGTCGTCGGCGTCATACCTATCATAATCCTTCCAGGAATGGCATGTTCTTGGTGCATCAATTCTGGACCATTGATCTTGGCATCTTTCTGGAGGCTTGATCTCAACCATCCATTTCATACCCTCCCTCTCATGCATCCTCGTCCGTCGATCTTGGAATCTTTCTAGAAGATCAATCTAGACCGTCTGTTCAAATGGTTGTCTATAAAAGAAACCTTCCTCTCCCATTTTCAACTTAACAACCATTTTGTCTCCAACTTTCTACTTACCAATTGCAGGTTTTGCACAAATATTACAAAAAATCTGAGGGAAAAGTTGCATAAGGAGAAATAGGAGAGCCAGAGAAGTAATCAACCATGATGGGGAGTGCTTTATTTTATGTTTTGCATTCTTGATTTCTCTCCATTATTTGTTTTCTCTTGTTGATGTGGTTTTAATAGCTTAGAAGTGTTGGTTGTCACTTATCTAGGCTAGGAATTCTCTAACCCCATCCTACACAACCAAATCTAAAACCTTTTCTCCCACTTTCACATCCTCTTATTATCATTTTCTACACCATTTTTTCTCCATCACATGGCCCAACCACTTGTAATAGTTTATCCCCTAGGGTTTGGTATTGTGATGACCAATATTGTAAACACTGCCATAACATTTCCACTAGATCTACACACATGTTGAACACTAGTACTTTGTACAAGTTGGAATATAACTAAAAGGGGATTGAATGAGGTATTTTACTATACAACACATCTTTTCACCCTTGTCCCCTAAACATAAATTCAAGTATTCTCATTCTAAGAGAAAACATCATCATTTTACAACCAAAAAAAAGGTTACTAGATGAAGGTGAGGATGTAAATGAAATTTAGATCTCTCAATTAAAAAATACACCCATGCACAAAAGGGGAAATGGCATGCACCAACATATGTTCTCAAAAATTAAAGTTCTTAGATTGATCTAAAAATTATAAGATAGTTACTTTTGGGGTTGTTTTTGTTTGAAATACAAATATGTAAATGCCATAGCCATTTCCCCTATATGTCCGATCCTAAATACATAAGCTTCCACCATTCCCATCATAGCCAAAAATAAAAAATAAAAAAATCTCCACTTGTGCATCCTTTTTATCTCCATCATACAACTCACACCACTTGTGATAGTTTTTCCCCTAGGGATTGATATTGTGACCACCATCATTGCACATGCCACCACCATATTTCCTTTAGTTTTTTTTTCAATTTTTTAATATACGTAAGAAAATATTGATTAAATTAGTATCCTACACAACACACCCTTTTCCATTTATCCCGCATGCTCAATTCTTAATATCTCACTACCCAATACAAATTTTATCATCATTCAAGTGGAAAAAACATCAAGAGAAAAAGGAGAGAAATAAAATAAAATTATATCACTTGGAGAAAAAGATACACATGCCTAAGGATAGATATTAGTACCCCTTTTTCCTAATAGCTACACCCACTAACATAGATGTCCAAAAATAAAATTTATTCTATTGAGATTAAAAGTACAAGGAACCATTTTCCTTTCCTTCTAAATCTATTGCTAAAATCAAATTATCAAAATCAACATGTATTAATTCTATTTTTGTATTTCGATTGTGAAACTATCTACTAACATTTTACATTTCTCCAACTCTTCTTTCATTTGTTTCTATTTTTTTAGGTGGGAACAACACTAAGGGTTTAAAAACATCCCAATAGTTATAAAGGCCCCAAAGAAAAAGAAACATATTCCTAGTAGGGGTGGAAATGGCCCTTTTCCATAGTGACCTAGCATTCTTATTTCCTAAAAATAAGACTACTCCTACCAAATAAGAACATCTAGACTCTTGGTTTTAGTTTGACAATGTCTAAATTTCTACCAAAGATAGTCTTAGGTCCCCTTAGCCCATGGATACCTTTAGATATTCTAGTTTCTAGGTGCACAATTTCTCTTTTAAGCTTATTTTCCATTAAGGATTTTAACTTATTCCTTTCCCAACCCAAGTTTTTAAGCTTTCTCTCATAGATCATATTAGATTATTTTTAGTTCTATATTTCTACTATTAATCTAGTTTATATTATATTAGTGCAATAGAAAGAAAAATATTTTTTCTACACACATCTCCTTATAACACCTAAGCATCTATCTAATAGTGGCTTAATGATCATTCAGTTAGATAGTTTAATTAGTTTGATTATGTAGAATCAAATATAATATCACTATATAGTTGAAGCAATGGATAGAGGAGGTGAGCCACTTGAAATAAATAATTAAGGAACATACAAAATGACAAGGTGTGGTAGAATAGGATAATTCCCTTACTATGAAAATAACAAAAAATAATGCATATGATTTCTCAATTATGCACAATAGAATCCCTAACACAAACAAAACAAGAAATTACACAGCACATGATTCAGTATACTTAGTACTTGCACAAGTTATCAAATAAGGTTATTTTGATATGTTTAAATATACTATAGGATGTCATTATTAATATGAAGATCATTGGGCTAAAGGAAAGTTTTGAAGATCTATTAGTGCATTCAAATAATTAGTATATATATTACTAGTATATATGTTAACATGCTAGGATCTTGAGAGGCATATAAAGGAACTAGATGTTGAAGATTGCCACTTAGTGGAAGAGTAGAAACATGTTGAACAAGAAGCAACTAGAGTGGAAGAAGAAGAGTTTTAAAAAATGGTAATGGAACAAGAGTAGTTCTTAAGTAAAAAATAACTTGCATACAAGAAATAAGAGGAAAAATTAGCTAAGGCAAAGGAGAATTTTAATACACCTATTATATTTACAATATTCATCATCATCATAACTGAGAAGCTAGAAAAAAATGATTAAACCATTACAACTACCATAAGCTGCTTATGGCATTTGTAAATTTTCTTGAGTGGTTAATTGCATAAATCATACCTATGAATTTAAAGTGTTGTGTTGTAAAATTGTGCCCCTTGCAATTTCACCTACATTTTTTCATACACTTTAGTGTCCACTTCCTTAGTATTTGTGTAGGCTCATTTTATCCCTTTCATCAACCTTTTTCCCCTCGAGATGCTCAAGACCCCTTTTCAACAACTACCCTCTTATGTCGTCTTTGCGTTAAACCTTGTGTTTTCCTCATTCCCACCATTTTTTAGTGAGATTTGCCTTGACACTAGCATGTCGTGTGGACGTCCCATGATATTTCAACATTCAAACAGTCATTTCTAAGAATTTTTCCACTTTTCACCTACCTTGGTCAGTGGAAACGACTTGGGATGCCTTGTAATGGTTCAGGAACCTTCTTTTCCCTCCCTTTCTCTCTTTAAAATCTCTTTTAATTCCTATTTCTTTCTCTAAATCTCTCTTGGTCTTTCTCTCTTGGATATTCTCTCTCACTCTCTTTTCTCTTTCTCATTCTCTTTCTCTCAAGCTTGCACAACTCTCTATATGTTGCTACAACGGTCTCAAGCTCTTACAACACTCTTTGAACCTCACTTGGCTCTCTCTCTCTCTCTCTCTCTCTCTCTCTCTCTCTCTCTCTCTCTCTCTCTCCCTCCCTCCCTCTCTCTCAACGGTCTCAAGCTCTTACAACACTCTTTGAACCTCACTTGGCTCTCTCTCTCCCTCCCTCCCTCCCTCCGTCCCTCCCTCCCTCCCTCCCTCTCTCTCTCTGTGGCCACCTCAAGCTTTGCAGGTGATATCTATTTCTTATCTTATGTCTTTGAGAATCTTAGGATTTCTCACATCCCATGTCTATGCATTTTACTATCTTGTCTATTTATCTTTCTATCTATCCATCCATTTGGTTGTCTGTGGAGATGAAAACACCGAAACTGGGGTTTGACTAAGGCAAGCCCCTAAATAGCCCTAACATTTTATCTCAGTCTTAAGTGTGTAGGTATTAGAGATATTACTTTGTTGGAGGCTTCACTTCTTGGTCTATTGTGAGCACTTTCTTTCTCTCCCTTCATTTTATTATTTACATTCTTTAGTTTATCTCATTTAGTTTACATTATTTTATTTATGTTATTATCTGTTATTTTTGTACTTTAATAATTCCTAGAAAATAGATTTGTTAGTAAGCACTTTGTTGTTTTTTGTGGAATTCTTAGTTTTTAGTCCATACAAGATGCTAGCACACCGCACTGTCATCTGTGTGCTACATTGTCATCCTTGGCCAAAATTTCGTAATGTTAGACACACAAGACAACTGAGAGGGGGGTGAATCAATTTTATATTATAACCTTCAAACCATCATTAATCTTCAAACCCTTATTAAGAATTAGCATGAATGTAAAGAATGAAACATCAACAACCATACATAATAAAACACTAGATTTTAATGAATATCTTAGTTTGGATTGAGAATGGCGATATCCAAGACTAGTATTAGAGTTATGTGGATTTGGCTCTAAAGGAATCATGAGACCAAGCTACTCCTTGCAACCACAAAAATTTTCATTATCCTATATTAGAAAGAATATTAAAACCCCTACCATAAATTGAATGCAACTCATCAAAAGGAGGGTCACCATTGGTGGCATAGTCAATATAAGAAGTATAATCACATGTATCATTTTTACCATCCCCAGAAGTAGATTGTGTACCATATTTTTTGGGAGATGTTAATGATATTTGTGGAATGTCAAAGTGATCTATATAGGAACCCCAATCATCACCAAGGTATGCATTAGAATTTGTAAAGAAAGCGAGTTAGCACTATCATCAAGAATTGGAATCAATGGTGGTGTAACAAGCTTTGAAAATGATGAAGGAAATAAATTTTTAAGACTAAGAGAAGGAGCATATGAGTGACCAACATCATCCTTTTGACAATTGTATTATAAATACTTTATTATTATTGATGAATTTGATATATTGATGTAAGGTGGGTAAGACTACACCCATAGAGTGTGTCCATAGTTGACCTAGAAGAAGGTTATACGATAAATTGTGTAGCATGACATATACTAGGGTAGGTAGGGTAATGGGTATGAGTTGCACATGCAATATTACAATGCCTAGAGCTTTTTGACCAACATTATCAAACCTGCAAATAGAAAGGCATGTAGCAGCAAGAGAAGAGGGTTTTATTTCAAGATGAGGTAACAAATCAACACCTCAAACATTGAGTCCTAATTCTGGATCAATGAGGGTACTTTTGATACTTATATTGTTAACAACAATAATTATCATCAATGGATCAAATTGATTTTGTACTTCAAGAGGAGGAGGTTCATGTTAATAGAATGTAATGTATGGGGTATCAAAATGAATGCATTCCATTAAGGCATTGACATCATCAGGTCTAGAAGAATATGGCACAAGGATATTATGTAGAGCTTCATGAAGCATACCATGATAAATAGGAGAAGTTTGAAGGTCTCAGGAGAGATCTTAGCAAGAGTAACACAAAGTTGGTTGATAAGATCATAATATGCTAGTGGTTTCAAAATAAGTTTAGGATTAGGTGGAAGAATAGATATAGGAGAAGGAAGAGATGTAGGAATGTTAACATTTTTTCCATTTCTTCTAGTGTTATATGTGTGGCCTACTAAAGAAAATTAGTAGTCACAAGCACATTTGAAGTGATACACTTAGCAATATGCACATAATAAACCAAAGGTCATGGTGTATTAGGAACACTATGAACGATTATTATGAATTTTGGTTTAATTTCTTCTACTCCATAAACATAGATTTTTGGTTTCTTGAGTGATTTTGAAACACCAAAAACAAAAATTGTATTTATAAGATTACTAGAATGATTGGAAGATTTTGTTGAAGAAGAGTTTAAAGAAGTTTGTGAAGAAGTAAGAGAAGTAGAAGAAGATGAAGAGGAGGTTAGAGTTTTAAAGCTAGGTATTGTTTGGAAATCATCAAGAACTTTATGTAACATATCAAAATCATCTTTAGAAAATATATTATCAAATGGATGAAAGGTTTAAAGAAAGAGATTTGACATTATCAGATAAGCTTAATTCACCAAAAAAGAAATTTTAATAGAAGATAATTTAGAAGAAAGAAAGAAGAAGACGTGTTTAAATAATGCTCAAGTTCACAAAAGTGTAATGGTGAAAATTTGAAACCACAAAGAAATAAGAACTTTACGAGAATCAAATTTCTACATTACCTCAAAGAAATATCAAATGCTTAAATATAAGTACAAAATTAATGAAATGAAAGGAATTCAAATAAAAGGAGTGTTTAAACATAAACTTTTAATTTGTTTGGAGTTATGAACCATAGAGAACATATTTAAAAACTATTTTACAAAAGATAATGACATGCATATAATCTATTCACTACATAAAACAAAATAATAAGTATAAAGGAACCTGGCATCAAATGCAGAAGCTCTCTATCTAGGACTCTAATGCATAGCATGGACATCCTCATGAAGCATTTTCATCCTTCACTAGTAACCTCAAAACTTTCCAGAATGTTTAGCCTGAATGTGAAAATTCACTAAACCTACACACACAGAGACAAAAAAATTGTGGGGCTTGCCTCAATCAAGCCCCTATTTTGGTATTTCTACCTCCAAAGATAGCCAAGGAAAGATAAATGATAAAATTCTCTTAAATCCTAGTTGCATTAATGAATAAAATAAAATAGATAAATGATAATGGTGTCAACCTTGATCTACGAGGAAAACCACCATTGCATGTCAATGCAACTTGATAAAGTAATAAGTAAATTTTTTATATACAAAATAGATTATCTTGCAACAAAACAAAAATGGAAGATATTACTCGCAATCAAGGGTTTGAAATCTCAAGGGATACAAGAGTGTGACTATAGAGATTTTCCTTTGATAAATCCTTGCTACTATAGAAGAAGAAATGCATAATGCCAAGAGTAATATTTAAAGTGCTTGTGATAGGTATTGAAATTTTGACAGAGTTCCCCAAAGGTAGAAGAGTTGAGAGCTGAGTGAGTGAGAGTTGCAAAAAGATTGTGAGAAATGGAAAAAAGGGAGAGTTTTGTTTGCTTGAATGAGAGGGAAGAGGATTACTTTCTTGTTCAAATGTTACTTTCTTATTTGAGCATTTCAACATGCATTGTAAATGAGCCACGTGAAAAGTACGTTTTTGAATTTTGAAAATTCATTGGACGACAACACATCATTTAGACATTTCTGCATAACACTAGTGTCTAGGAAAATTTTACTAAAATTGAGGACACATGTTGGTAACATATTGTGCTTTTCATGTGCACGACAAAATTTCATATAAGAGGAGAAATATTTAACATTAAATCTTAAGCTAAGGCGGATTCAAAACATAAGCGTGAAATTGCACCAATATGCAATTTTCAACACTACACTATGGAAGTGGTAGAAATAGATATGGATGGAATACTTAAGAAAATAGAAGTAATACTAGGAGTGATAAAGGAAGGAACAACCTTTAGATAAGTCATATTGGGGAGTAAAGCAATGAGGTAGGAATAATGGAATTCATAGGGGTAATACTAGGGTTGATGGTGGTAGTAGCTAAAGAAGTGGTAGGAGTAGGGTTTGAAGAGGATACAACATTAGAAAGGACCATTAAGGATCCAAGATCCTATAAAAAATTGTGCCAAGAGGTCATCCTACTAGTGTCTAGTGGAGAATACTTGCTAATTGATGATGATATTCAACTTGTAATGCATTTATCAAAAATTAACCCATAATTTGAATATCTTGTTAGACCATATATGCATCAAGATCATAGCCCTTTTTATCAATTACATTGATCTCAATATAACCACCATTAAGAATATTATTGTTATCAAATTGGGTAGCCATATTATGGTTTAAGAGAGCACTCCTCAAAGAAAGATTAGGATTGTGACTGGCTCTTGGTATGAACAATAATATGGCAAGGGGAAATGAATCTTAGATCAAAAATATCAGAGGTTAAATATATTTGAAAATAAGTGAGAATGTAAATTGTAAAGCCAATATAAGGGGGGGTCGGATAGGGGATGGATAAGAGGTATCAATAAACCCCAACTCCTAAAAGCAAGATATATCAATGAGGCACAAGGATTATAAAGGAAGTTCAGATTTGAATATAAGTTATAGATCTAAAAATCCTAACATAAGGAGAAACCTTAGAAAGAAGACTAGGTTGTGTAAGATCTTATGGGTTCACCAAAAATGTAAAGGAAAATAAACTTTCATTTAGATTAACCTAGGTTAATTAAGTAAAAGCAATCAATTAAGCACAAATCAACATCTATTAACTAATGATTAGCTAGGACTAATGAATCTAGTAATTTGTAATAGATATTTTAGGAAAGTAATGCAACAAGTGAATGTACTAAGCTCTATGACTGAATAATATAGAACTTTGATGAAGATTCTAGAATATAGTTCATATCTACTTAGGAAAAGGTGGTCTCTTTATCTATAAATGCCTCTAGATCTTCTTTTTTGGGGGGATCAAGTTCACAAGTTCAATCCAAGTTTGTGGTTGTAGACCTATCCTTTGAGTCTAGACTCGACCCTACACAATTTAGAATTTTTCTTTGTTGCTCACTTAGATCAATTTTAGACACTCTAATTCTTTCTAGCATTTGAGGCTAACAATATTTAGGAATACCTGAGAAGAGCATCATTATGTTGCAAGGTGATGTTCTCCTAGGTCAACCCCAAAAATGTGTACAAAATTTTGAAGATAGAAAGCAATGGACCAAGAATGATGTATGTAGATTTCTTACTCCTTTTAGTGCATCAAAGTCACATGTTTCACTATTGATTGCTCCTTTAATGCTCTAGAATGCTTGAGAAATGAGAGATCCTCCAATCATTAGAATGAAGGCATTGGATGCCTTTAAATACTAGCACATAGCATCAAATTTCGTAAAACATGTACTTAGGTGGCTCAAGGTGGGAAAATAAATGAGGCTAGTCAACCAAAATTTGAATTCGAATTGTAGAAAGGAAAAAGGTCAAGTTTGTGATTGTAGGAATGACCTTAGAAGGGCAAACAATCAAATCTAGATGGACAATGACTATATCATAGTAGTTGTATGGATAAATGTAAGAAATATGTGGATAAATTGAATGTATCAAAGTATGTGTGTGAGAGGATAAAGTAGAATTGTGTACAAGAATATGTGTATATGAATGGCTAAAGGCTAAGAAAATGAGTCTCACTTCATACAAGATTAAATCATTTATCAATATATACATGCATCGAAACATTTTCTCAAAATAAATATAAAACTAAATGACATAGATATACAAATTTTCCCTATATATAATACAAGAAATAATAAATCTAACATTTATATATAATAAATTATATATTTTATACAGATAAAAATAATATATATGATATGCCAAAAAAAAATTAATATAAAATGAATTTATTAATATGACAAAATCTAATATGTATCTTTAGTGTCAACATAACACCTACTTACCTAAACTTAAGGTAAATTACAACCATTAATCACTAAAATTAGGGGGTATCCCCACCATTGGGCCCTCCCCTCTTAAGAGATATGCATGTGAAAGGAACCTTCTTTTTGAAGCACAAGTTCTTTCGAGGAAATCAGATTGCCAACGTGACCTCCTTTTAGCTATTGGATTCGCTTTGCCGTACCACAGGCCAAAACATCAGTATCTTATCGCCGGGTTCTCTACCACGTGAATCACACAGATACAAACTGCTCCCATTTTTCAAACCTAAAAAGGTTTTACATCATTCCAGCACGGCAGAACCTACAGTAACATTGAATCGGCACAGGCATTAAATATGTATTATCAATGCCTAACACAATTTCGATATGAAATTTGTATGTTGTCGTGTTGACTGGAAAATCAAAAACCGCAAATGAAAATTATCGGTTTGGACAAAGAATCAGTCTCAAAACCAAAAAATCCCCTACCTGCAAGTCGACACGTAACTGGAGTAATCTGCCGCCGTGGCGCGACCCGCAATTATCTCGTTTTGCTATGCAATTATTTAGCGTCAAATCAAAGCTCGAAGAGACGCTTGGAGATGGAGACTTTTCTCTGATTAATTCAATCATTTGCCCGAAGAGACACTAAGATTCCAACATGTACCAAACTTATGGCTAATTTTTGCCAATTTTTGGCTTGTTTTCTCTGAATTTCATGTGCGAGGAGATCCTTCACACGAAAGCGTGTGGTGACGGTGGAGTGGGTGTACACCTGTACTCTGGACCAACTCTTTCCTTGCACGCCACACCAGACTCTGGTCCTCGATGTGACGCTCCCCGACGCACTCTTACGTTGCCAATTTGAACATTGCCTGGTGAAATTCCAATGGCGGCTTTTAGGTTTTCGTTTCCTACTTTGCGAGTAATTGCGCAAAGTTGTTCTTTAAACCCTAGCGGCTTTCGCATTCGAAAGTTTCTCTGACACATTCTTCAGGGCTTTTAGACCGTTTTGACTTGGAATTTTGTACTAATTTATGATTATATATGTTAACGAGCCTATTACAAGTGTCCTAGAGTAGAGGAACTGTTATTTTTTATTCGGCCAAATTGTCACTCTCCCTCATAGGAAGAGACATTCTTAACGGCATTGCTTGGGCAGATTTCCATATTGAATGGACCACTAATTTAGTCAATACCCTTTATTAAAGGTGGGGAGATCAACAACCCATCATTTCATCCCAAATTTGTACACAAGTATGGTTGAACATAAAGTTAGTTATTAGGTTGGAAAACATTGAAAAGAGGGTAAAAGAGTAAGTAGCCTAAAACTAAAGTATCCAAGAGTAAATCATTATATCATTTTTAGGTATTCAATTTTAAAAGTATGGACAATGAAGGAGAAAAGTTTTAGTTTGCCTCTTGATCTTAATAAAGTATTTCACACAACTCTTAGAAATAAGATATGGGACAAAGATGGAAAAACTCGGATTTTCAAAAGATTACATGCACCTAATTCATAGGTTGTATAAGTTAGAGTCGAGATTAAAATGTACAACAGTTAACATAAATGACATAGTAATTAAATATGGATATCCATTTATCATCCATTTTGTTTGGTATGTATATTGACAAACTAGAAGATTTGATAGATAAATTAGGGGGTGATATTCTTGCATCGATTGGATAAGAAGCATGCAAGCTTCATATTCGAAGGGAACCTTCTTGAGAGTTTTTGAATACAAATATCTAGGGCTTAATTTCACTAAAAAGTTTAGTTGGGAAACATGTATAATGAATAAGATATAAGTAAGGTGGAAAGAATTATGGTCTCTTGAAAATAGGTGCAAAGATGTTGATTTAGGTGAGGGAATGGAAAAGTCACAAGGTCTTGTTTAAGTTACTAGTAGTTCCAATGGTGCTCTATGAGTGTGAAGTTTGGGCTAGTAGTACATCAAATCTAATGTGGAGACAAATTAAAGAAATTTATAAACACTTAATCATAAACAAATTCAAGATTGAAGTGTCAATCCCATATGAAATGCTCCTAGAAAAAACATGTACTTTTATAATAGAAGCAAGAGCTATGATACATCTCCTAGGCTATATGAAGAAAATAGAGAACATCGAGGAGGGTAAGTGGCCAAAGGTAGTAATGAGATAAGAGTTGAACAAAGTAAGAGGACATGGATGAAAAAAAATAACAAGTGGATGAGAAGCACGGTATCAACATACAAGAATACCTAGACACCAATCAAGAGATTAAAATTTGTGTGAAAATATTAAAATAACCATGTGGATAAAGCAACTCAAGAGGAAAAAGTAAGACTACACATGACCAAGTTTAACCCCACCTATGAGAGCAACCAAGTGGGCATAGAAAAAATCCCCTTAGCTACTAGCCTAGTTTAACACAACATATATGCATGTGCTAGCTCTTCAAAATTGCTATAGATGTGTCATACTTCAATGGGACTAGCAATTCCCTAAAATATTTTACAAACATGGAGTGGATCTTCCTAGATCAACTGACTTGCCTCAATTCCATTATCTATATACACTCCAACATATTTCAATAAAATGGTGAGCTACACACTAATCCTCGATTCTATAGCGGGCTACCTTTCTTAACATGTTTCTTTGTTGGTTTTTCAAACTTAGAGCACCACAACTAATACTAATACATAGGAGGGACTCTTTCAATTCACATGTTTCCATTTGAGAAGCAATTTTGAGTTCATTGATCTCTACTTTCTATCCAAGTATATGGATTCATAAGTTTGTAAACACTTTAGGTGATCTTTGAACAACCGTAGTATGAACATAAAGAAATGCATAGGGCAATAAGCACCTTGGAGCAACTCAAATGATATTTCAACATACCTTTTGGGTTCTCTAAGCCTAGACCCCAAGTATTGAATTGGATATGAAAATCCATTGGGATTATTTGTTTAGAAATCAACTGAAGATTGATTATGCAGTCTAGCAAATCCTGAAAGGAAAAAACTCAGGGACCAAGTCTTCCCATCATGTGGGAGGAACATTATTGTCATAGCAAAGGACAACTCAAATGATGCAACCATGTACAAGTCCAATATAAATATAAGTCTAATGCATTATATAAATTTTAAGTATAGACTACCAAAGGTGAGTGGAAAATCAAAGAAATAAAAGCTAGTGAGAGCTTATGCTACAACAAGCCTTTAAAAGTCATACAAGCTAACATTGGGATAGAGGATGCACGAAAGCTTGCAATAATTGGTGATCATTAGGAAGAGGATGCTCTATTGTAACTCACTCCTACTACATGAAAATGAATATCTATTCGTAGATGATATCAAGAGATCAAGGGACAACATGTATCCCTAAGAAAATATAGATACAACTCAAAATTGACTCCAAACCTATCAAAAAGAGGCCCTATTGATTAAACTACAATCTATGCACAAAGTTTAAGTAAGAAATAAATAAGATGCTTAAGGATGAAACCATATTCATTTTTTATGATTTTAATTTTAGGAAAAGTGTCTCAACCTTGCTTCTAATGCTAAGTACATAAATAATGTAGTTTTGGGTTATAAGACAAAAACTCAATTTTTAGGTCATAGAATTTGTTTTTGGGAAAAATATAAATTTTGATTTGTTTGGCATTACTTCTAGGGATGCTTGTTGTGTAAATATTTTCATCTTTATAATTTAAAAAAGAAGCCCCAATGGCCTCCCAAATTAAAATGTATGGCCTCTAGAAGTTGGGTCTCTTGCATTGGAAATATAAAATCATCCAAGACACTGAAAAGAAATGTGAGGGAGTTACACTAGATGACCAACTTATGATGCATGTTACAACACATCATAAGAAATTTTTAATAGAGATAATGAAGCCAAAATAAAACACCTAAGTTGGCAAGTGAATTATAACATGCTTATGACATGTAGAAGGAATATGCTATTTTTAACTTGTGAATTCATCTTGGGATTTAGGTGTTGATTTTCTAACTAGGTATATGGGTGCCACTTTTTTTAGTGGTTTTAGCTCATGGTTTTTCGTGTGTTACTTATCTTATTTATAGGTTGCTTGATATTGAGCTATTGATGGTGATTTTGTAGGTATTAGACTGACACATAGTGTAGGAATGTTGAACTAAAGGGGGCTCACACACATGAAAACCATGAGCTAAAATCACTCAAAAAAGTGGTTTTAGCTCACGATTTTCATGTGTTACTTATCCTATTTATAAGGTGCTTGATATTGATGTATTGATGGTGAGTTTGTAGGTATAAGATTGACACATAGTGTAGGCGTGTTGAACTAAAGGGGGTTCACACACACACACACACACACACACACACGGAGTACACTTAATCAAATTTTATTTATTTTTTCAATTATGTAATGCCCCTCCGTGTCGGTTGTTTTGGACTTGTGTGTGAGTTTTTGTGTGTGCTTCATTGATTACTGTGTTATTTGATTGTGTGAAAAATATCATATGTTAGTAGTCATGTTTAAATAATTAATCAAATCATAAGTGATTTGCAAGGTTATTTAAAATATGATTTGAAATTAAAATAATAATCAATTAAATTAAATCAAATGATTTAGAACAAATGATCAAATTAAACTAATTCGTTAAAAGTAAAAGTGATATTATTAGATAAATTGATTTAAATTGTTGAAGTTAATAATAATTATGAACAAAATAATCTTGAAAAGATAATTATTATAATAAGAAATTTAAATGGATAAGGAGATAGGAAGCTGAAGTGTTTTAAAGCAAGAAAAGAAACTTCACCTTTAGAGCTTTTGGAAGTTGAAGAGAACTGTAGAATATGAAAAAATAAATAAATAAAGCATAAAGTAATTAATAAATAAATACACAAATAAAAAGCTCAATTTTGTGGATTTGAATGTATTTAAAATTTATTTTGGAGAAGTGACTTTTGGTATCCACAGGAAGAGGAAATGGAAGAGACTTTTTGTGTGTGATTTTATTTAGGGGATTTTTGGTTGGTAAGGGGGTTGCATTCTCTTTCCAACAGATTTTGGAGAAATTTGGCATTCACTTTTTCTGTCATAGTATTGCATTCTTTTTCTATTATTTTGGAGAATTCGTTGAAGAATAAGAATTAAAGTTTGAGGGGGGATCTTGAAACTACTGCTGAAAACAATCGTTAGTGGAGGATTGGATCAGCAAGAAGGATAAAGCTTCTGCAGTTTTCTCCAGGCGCAAGACGTCGGGTTCTCCTTCTTCTTTTAAATTATCTTCTTTCTATAGCATCAAATGAAATAAAAATTCTTTGTTGCGAATGAAATTTTCTCCTGGATTTGAAATTTAATGCATATAGAAAATTCTTGAATCCTTAGAAACGTTTGGACTGTTTTTGTATCAAGAAAATTTTACTGGGGTTTGGGATTGTTATTGATTTATAGTGAAATTTTGTTGGGATTCTGGAATTGAACAGTGTTACTGTAGTTTTGTGTTAAAAATAATAATAAAGCAATAAAAGAAAATGTCCTGTCTGGGAATTCGGGGTTGTGTAAATCCTCATATGTAAATAAATTTTACAAATATCTTCTGTGTTTAAATGTTTATATTGAAACAGTAAATTGTTCAATTGAAATTTATTTCTCTGTATTCGAAATATTTTTGTATGCAATATATATATATATGTATATATATATATAGATATCAGATATATATATATATATATATAAATGTATACACATATATATATAAATGTAAAGAAAGTATAAGAAAAATTTGATTTAATTAAGATTCAAATTTTTTGCCATATTAAATTTGATTTGAAATTATTTTAAAAAAATGCAGACTGGGTGATGGTTCAGCCTCGGCCGTACCCACCACCCAGCTGGCAGTGGTAATGGTGCAGCAGCCTACGGGCTACCACGGCAGCCCGTCGGACTGCTGTGACAGTCCGTAGACTATCCACGGCAGTCCGTCGGACTACTGTGACAGTCCGTAGACTGTCACGGCCGGGCCCTTCGTCCATGCTTTTGGTATGAGATTTAATTCCCATTTAAAATGGTATATGGTAATTGTTGTTTAAAACAAAAATTTTATATAAATTTTTAATGTGCGTGTAAACTGTTATGAATATATATATATATATATATTTATTTATTTATTTATTTATATTTATATTTATATATATTTAGTAATTTATTTAATTAGATTTCATTAATTTAATTGTTAATTTTATCAATTATTTATGTATGTAATCAGTTTGGTTATTTTCTGGTATGATCAAAATAAAATTTTATTATAGTGAAGATATGAAAATAGAAGGAATTTCTATTAAGTTGTTAAATTGTGAAATTTTGATAGGGTAATATAGTAGAAGGGCAATTTGTGAATGTATATTTATATCAGCATTGATTGTTTAATTCTTATTTTTAAATGTGTATAGGGTGGAAATAGAATTTAACATAGAATCGAATAAGTTATCTTTTTATGAAGTTAAGTCTTGTAGACTTGTTGGATTCTTAGAACAGATCTATTCTTTTTTTTTGACATTCCCTCCTCAAAAAGAATTAAAATATATAAATATGTAGTGGTTTTAAAAAAAAAAAAGGGTATTTATGTGTGTAAATTTTATTTAGATAGATTTAAGATTTTAAGGTGGTAAGTTCTAATATGTAGTTTAAGTATTTAGAGTATTGTTATTATTGTCATTTTAAAGTATAAATAATTGATCTTAAGTGGTTTTCACAATTAATTTAATATGATGAAAGGAGAGTGGTAATAATGTTTTGAACATAAGTAGTTATGAAATGATAAGGAGTTAACTACCCAATTATTAAATAGTTTACAACTATGTTGATAAATGAAAGGGGAAATTTAAATGTATGGGCATGATTAGTGATTGATTAGGGTATTCTTGAATTGGATAGTTTATTGGTGAATGGGATTTTAATCTTTTGAAAATTGACTTTCTTTATATTCATTTAATGGTAGATTGTAAGTTCTCTTTATGGATAAGTCTTTTAGAATACTTGTGAGGGGTATCATAAATTGTTTTAGTTAACTGAGTAATTTAGATGGATAAATTATATTTGAAAGTTGACGTTCTTTAGTGAATAAGTATTGAATATATATGTATGTTTAAGGGTTAATTTGATGATTCCAATTGATGTGTCCTCCTTTACGTTTGCTTGGTTTCAAAAAAAAATGATTTTTTTTTATTCCGTTGGGTTGTGTCGATTTATGAGTGATTTGATGGACCCTTTCATTGTGTATTTTCTCGAGTTTGCGTGAGTTGGGAATCCTCTTTAATTTAATTTGTGTTGTTATTCGTTTAACCCTGCGTGGTGAATTCTTGGATTTGTTTGGAGTTGTGGGGGTCTTATTATTTGATTTTATGGTGGAGTATTTTGGATACTAATGTGATGCTTGGTTGTGATAAGTTTATGCTTCTTGTCGTATGCAATCTTTCCACTTGTATTATTTTGGTGAAACATTAAATTATATTGTTGTTATGTTTGATGTTTTTGTCAAAGGTCATTTGTTTACCAGCTGCACAGGTATCTTGTGAGGAGGAAATTGAGGTCTCCCTTGGATGCCTGGTTGCATGCTTTTACCTCTGTTGTTGAAGGATTGTGTTTGGATGGTTTCGTGTTGGTGTGGATTCTTTTGGAGACTAATTTTGATTCAAGGAATCCTTTGCCATTTAATTTGAGTTGTTTTTTTTATGAGTTGTGGATAGTTGATCTTCCTGAATTTCCGATTTATTTTGTATCGAAGTTGTTATGTTGTTTGAATGGAGTTGTTGATCTTATTTTGATGTATTCACTCATTATATTTGAATTGAAATAGTTCTTGTGGCCTTGCAATTATTGTTGTCAGTTCTTTGATGGGGAAACCCTAGTGTAAACTTTATGAGAATCTTCCAGAGGCTTGAGATGATTGTCAGTTGATGTTCTCTCTCTTTATGTGCCCTTGATGTGGCAACTGTTTTGGTTTCATGATTTTGAAAGGGTTGTACAGAATTGTTGAGACTTTGATTATGTATTTATAGCGAGATGGGTAATGCCTCGCATGCTTCTCTGTTGTGATCTAATATTCTTGTTATGTTGTACAACCCTTGGTTTCTTGGTTTTTATGTTGTTGGGTCTCTAGGGAGAGTGGCTCCTGGGGGCCCCTTAAGGAAGGGCAGGATAACCCACGAGTGAGTTGGTAATCAAGTGAAAACCTAATAATTAACTTAGGAGGGTTGGGTAGTAATATCATTATAAGATTTAAAATGGATGCCTCGTCTTCATTAGTGCTTCCGTAGACTAATGGAAGGGTGAGAAGGTCATGGTTGGCAAGGTCGTAACCTCGTCTTCGAGAGGTCTACGGCTCATGAGTCACCCTATGGGCCGGCCTCCCGGTTGGGAGGAAGGGCACGGATAGCCATAGATGGGACCGGCCTCCGGTTGGGAGGAAGAGCAGGATAGCCCATGTAGGACTATCGATGACACTCTCCCCTAGTTGCCCAGGTATTTTACTTTATTGTGTTCCTCTGGAAGTATGTTATGGGAGTTGGTTTAGATTGTGGTTGAATGGACTTATATTGATTTATGGAGTATTGCCTTGATACATCTTTGGTGTACTTTGTGGTCTTGTATGATCTCATTGATATTTGACTTACGACCTTGTACTTTTATGGTACTGTGATATGATGTTATTGTATTGTTTAGTTGCAATTTGGAATTGTATTATGTTTATTAATTCAGTTTGATTTGGAAGTGTTTCATGTTCATCCTTTGGTTACTTGTTTATTGGTCATTGCTTTGATTTATGTGATGGGATCTATGACTTTAAGTTATTATGTTGTCTCTTGGATGTTGCTAATTATGTCATTGTAATCCTTGAGTTTTATGATACTTTTGTATGTTGTTGAGTCTTGTGGTTCCCTGTTTGGATGTTCTTGGTTGAGGTCTCTTTCTTGTCAGCCCTTTAGCACGGGGCGTGGGTCTTCGGACCTACATGGTCGGGTGGAACGTGCTAAGCATCCCATTGGGTCCCCAGTCGAGGATCAAGAGGTGCGGATTGGTGCAGTTGCAGCGACTCCAGAGATTGTATTTGTCTTGGAGCCAGTTATGATACTTTGTATTCATCTGTTTATTTGTATCATGTTATCTTATGTATGGTTTCCGTTCATGGTTGGAAACACTTTTGTATCATTGTATCTCTAGAACATTGTACTGTAATGTAATGTTAACTCGGTGTGGATATTGGCCGTGGCAATTTTTATTCAATGTGTTAAGTTAATTATGCATATGTTGTATTTATGTACATAGATGGTTTCTTATCAATGAATCTTCATGTATGTGTTACATTTGTTAATGTTTACTTTGTTATGGATTATATCTTTGGATTTTATTCTTTACTATCGTTGTGTGGATCTCAGTCTCGTAATGACTCCTCGTGTACCCCAAGGGATGTATGTGTTAATGAACCTACTTAAATGAAATTCATGTCATGTCTTAATGTGTATTACATGTATGCTATGTTAATTTTTTTTTTAAAAAATTGTGCTATAATTATTGTTTAATTGTCCTTTGGGGTTCGCACGATGGGGCGTTACAAATTAGGTGTTGGTTCTCATCACCATAAATCAAAATTAGTTGGTTAGTGTGCCCCACGCCATGTTGTGTTCCTATGATAATGTTGTGTCTTCATTTGTATATAGGAAGCACCTCATTTTCACACCATAACATGGTCATGCACATATGGACTAAATGCACAACACATGTGCAACATCATCAGCTAATATATGTCAATGCATACCTTAATGACCTTAGTAGTGGAATGATGCCCCTTAATACAAAAAATTAAGCCAAATATTTGATTGCAAGGGGATTCCCACCTGGGTTCCAATTGGCCAATGGCATAAAAAAATATTCAATGTTCCTCTTTTGAAACCATTCTCCACATGCACACTGAGATGAATACTATATAAATTAATTATTTTTAAAACTAATGGTTTAGTGTTTGAGACTTTTTGTTATTGTGAGTTGTAACAACTTATCTTATTAAATTTTCTAAGTGATGGCTATGTTGTGAATCTTACAAGATTTAGTTAAAAATATAGGAAAGGTTTAGAAAAGCATGTTACACAACACATTTATGAGGAAGTGTGTGCATGCGAATGTCACTTCATTAACACAAACCCATTTTTCTCTAACATATGACTAGATCATTTTCAATGTTCATAATTTTAGTAGATTTGAGTTCTTAAGGTATATTTTCTTATTCCTTGCCATAATGAGCAATTAAGGTAACATAGCTTTGGCATGGATATAAAAGATTATACTTTGTAATGGCACACATGCATGTCTTTCAAACTCTCTACATAAGCTAAAATTTACTAAATTTTTTTGCTCAAAATTCAAGACACCTACAAAATATATATTATGGCTCCTTGTGAATCATGACAAGGTCAAGGTAGGGGAAGAACTATGATAATTTAACTTGGGTAAGGAAATATTGGTTAACACACTAGAGGAACTCAATTAAGTGCATATGTGGACTTCGATTTGATGTGGATTGCACTGGGCTACCAAGTAAAATAAGACTTATGAAGTGACCTTAACTCATGCAAGCTCAAGGAAACTAGTTATTTCTACTATAAAACTAATGATGTGCTCATCAAAGACATGGGTGGTTAGTTTAAAGATCCACACATAGGATGAATGAACTAGTGTTGAATACCTAATGGGTACTTTTTGTTGCAAACTAGCATCATGCACTGGCATCAACTTTGACACTTCAACATTGTCAAAAGCTTGGTTTACTTTTTCCTCACCAATTTCACAATAGAGTACTCTACCTCAATGGTAAGTCCATCTTTGTGACCCCACTTTTTATTTTTGAACTCATTGCACTACCTTGCTTCTTGGCATAGGAGGATGGAATTATCACTTATATAGACCCTAATGTAGTGCTTAAGGCCAAATATGACAAGTACCAAGTTTATTCCCTATTCTAGAGTCTTCAAAGTGAGTGTGGTGTCAAAGTTTATAAAATTCCCCACTAGGCTATTGAAATTATCCTACACCTTCTTTGCTATGAAATTACTTTGCAATACATATGCAAGTGAGGTGCCATGACCCCTTCCTTCTAGTACTTTAATAACTTTATAATTGACAATTATTTTAAAATACTTATTAATTAGATAAAAATAATAATTAGTTTTTGAAATGATAAATTAAAATTAAATTAAAAATTACTAAAATAAACTAAAGATATATTGAAACATTATCTTGATAATTTAAAAATAAAATAAATTAAAATTAGAGAGATATAAGAGGGAAACAAATTATTTGTTTTCTTTTTAGCTTTAGTCTCATAAAAAAATATTAGAAAAATAAAATGAGATAATTATCTTTATTTATGGGGTGGAGGGCCTAGCTTGATTGGCTAAAGCAACTTGTTCGACAAGCAAGAGGTCATGAGGTCTAGTCTCCCCTTCGTCCCTGTGGTACCTGAGGGCATGTTGTCCCTAGTCATGTGAAAAAAAAAAAACTTTATTTATAAAAAATATTGTTTGAAATTATCTTGAATCAAATTTAAATTATTATTTCTCTTTTAATTAGCTTTAAAATTAATATTTTATCCAAAAAAATATTTTTGAATTATCTAATAAATATTTTTAAAAATATATATAAAAAATAATAATAAAATAATATTTAATTAATTATTTTATTTTCTAATTATCTTTAAAATTATTTTATAATTTAATTATCTTGGGATGTGGGTTTTCTCCCCATTAGTCTTGGGTTCGACTTTGCTACTAGGTTTGAGCAATGGGACAAGTTCTTGCAGGCAGGGGATCTCACCTGCAAGGCACTAGTCTCGCCCCAGGTACCCAAGATACGGGCTACTGGGTCGTTGGGTTGCATTGCAGGACACCCCTGTTGTATTAAAAAAATAATAATAATCAAAATAAAACGTTAAGGAAAAACTATAAATAGAGGAAAATCTAAGAAAATTACCATGAAATTGGTGAGAAGAGGAGGAAGAACAAGTGAAGGAAGCAAGAATGGAATAACAAACTCAAAAATAGTGAATTTTCAGGTGGGTAAATCTAATCAATTTTTTTTAATTACAAATTTTAAGTTTAATAGGTAAATGCTAATTAGCTTTTTAGTTGAAAATTAAGTTAATTTTTGGATTAATTTTATGTTTTAATACTATGATTGTTTATTAAAAAAATTCATTCGTAAATCTAATTAAATTTATAATAGACTTAAAATACACAAACCTTGTTATTAGAAAAAGATAAAAAATTATATATAAAATAGGATAAAATTTTATTAAATTAAAAACATAATTTAATAATATATATAAGTGAATATTTAACATTAATCACATAGATTTAATTACGTCCAAGGTGTTTCCTGTATGAACTCAATTGACTAACTTTTGTGATCAACGGTTCAAAATGTGTTATAATGATTGCAAGACCATTGAGAAAGATTTGTCCATTCAACAATTTTAGCAATACAGAAAGAATAGCTAATATCATCATTGATTTAAAAAGTTTTTTTTTTCGAAATTAAATCTCTACATGTTCTCCCATTTTGAAGCTATATTTTTTGTAATGAATCAAAAGATAATATAACTACTTTAAATAGCTATTTTTTTAAGAAGTCAAATCTATACATTTTCTCCCATTCTTTTTTAATTTATATTTTTTTAATGAAGGTATAAACATATAGCTTATTATATAAATCATAACTTACTTTCATTACAAATTATTAGTATTGTTTTAATTGTTCAATTTTTAAGAACTTTCTCTCCCTAAAATTAATGTAATTATATATTTCAAATTATTAATAAGTATATTATGGTTATTATTTCTACTTTTTACTTATAATGATTACAAATTATTTAACATGATAGTATTGCTAATTTTTTTATTTCTATTGTTTAAATCATTAGTATTATTTTAATTGTTCAATTTTTAAGAATTTTCTCTCTTTAAAATTAATGTAATTATATATTTTAAATTATTAATAAATATATTATAGCTATTATATCTACTTTATATTTAGGTTGATTACAAACTAGCATACATATATTAAATATTAATATATATAAAATACGCTGAGAGTTATCATTATCATTGCCATGGATAAATTCTATAATGTGAATGTTCAATTTTAAAAAATCAACTATAATTTTAAGTGGAAAGAAATTTAAAATTATGCAATCATTTTTTACAATATTAAAAAATTATCATATAATTATTTAAAAAAATAATTATAACCTTGTTAACACTATTGATTATTATTAAAATTAAATAACTATATGATACCTATTGTAAATGTGAAACATTTGGGCAAATCTTCCCATCTTAAAATGTTGCTCATATTCAAAATACAATATAAATAAAGTTTACTTATAAAATAGGACACAAAACAATTTTAATCTTCTTAAGAAAGTTGTATTTAGAAGATAATGGGAAAAAATCTATGGATAAATCTTTGTATATTTTGTTTTTTTTAAGGATTGACAATATAGAATGTTATTTATTATAAAAAATAGAAAGATTTGCTCCACAATATCTGAAATAGAGATAAAGCAAGTAATAATGAAAACACAATATCTTGTTTATTTTAATTTTTAATTTATTTTTAAAAAGGTTTTATATCAGATTTACAATTTTTTTTATCTACTCAATACAAAAAAGAAATTTTAGGTTGAAATTTTTTCAATTGGGGGTTTTGCATTCAATAAGATTTGATTTCTTATAGACTCATTCAAAACCATTCAATTTTATTAAAAGATTGAAAATCCAATAATATTTATATCATTTAAATGCATATATTGTATGCTACATTAGACAATAGACATAATACTTTATATATTATGCTAAACTAAACATTAAACATAATATTTTTTTGAAACTTCAATTTATTTTTTCCAATCAAATTCTTCTTTTTTTATTACAGTCAAACATAGTGCAAAATAAGAAGCAAAAGAGTCGAAATGGTGTCAATTAAATAATGAACTTGTGGAAAGAGAAACGAATAATAATGAATACACAAAGATTGTAGAGACATGCAAAATAGTATAAGTAGAACCAACCATGCAACTCCTCAATGAATACACTTATTCAATATATGTTGAATTCAATTAAATTCATATCCGATAAATCAATTTTTAAAAGTCATCCAAACTTTAAACAATATATATATTCTATACTTTGTCAATTTCAAAAGGCATATCCAAGAATTAGAGAGGTGTAGGTGCAAGCAAAGGGGTGAATATCGGAACCCAAGGATAAGTGCCTTCCCTATACAATATTTGAGCACTGAAAACATCCACAAACTTACTCGCATCTAAAACTTAAATCAAGATATAATAGGTAGCCTCTTTGTTTGATGTTCCTTCCACTTTTTCTCCCACCACTTTCTGAAATACAAGTCTAGCATGCTACCCAACAAAAAAACCAAACCAATTGTTCAAGATTAATGCACAATTACACAAATTCTTTGGCCATTAGAACATACTATATGTATCCCAACTACTGCAACTCATAACCCAAATCCAAACTTTTCAAATAAAATAAAAGAAAAGAAAAAAAAGTGAAAAATAATCAATTGTCATTACATGGAAACGGTTATAGTTTGTTAGAGCATAGTCCACCAGCTCTAGAACAATTGCATTGGTTTGAAAGTTAGGAATTTCCATAGCCTGGGATGGATTTGCACAGTTGCTCTTAGATAATAAGCACAGTACTGTTATCATCATCACAACCATTCCAAGTCTCATGGAAGCCATTGCAGGAGTATAATTGAGAAACTAATGAATATCTATGCTATAGAAAAGTCCTTGAAGCCATTTATAATGGGTTGATTAAAGATAAAAGCGGTTTTAAAGTAGAAGGTCCCTGTAGACACGTAAATTATCCTAATTAATAATGCATGCTCAATTCTGACCTACTAACACTAGTTCTTCTTTAATCATCCTCTTTTCTAAGTATTTAATTAAATAATCCATATTTGATTAAATTCATCGAATTCCTCTTTTAATTGAATATAAACTTGTAGATATCAAAATCTGGTTTAAGCCTGCGACTTCAATATTCTTCATAATTCCTATTCTTCTATTGATTAAATAATCTTAATTATTTAATTAATTCATCTTAACATTAATTCTTCTATTAATTAAATAATCTTAATTATTTAATTAATTCATCTTAACATTATTCTTCTAATATAAATAATCTTTAATTATTTAATTAATTCATCTTAACATTAATTCTTCTATTGATTAAATAATCTTAATTATTTAATTAATTCATCTTAACATTAATTTCATTGATTAAATAATCTTTACTCATTTAATTAATCTTAACATTAATTCTAATTTCTTAATTATTTAATTCAAATAATCTTCTTAATTATTTAATTAATTCACATTTTATTTTTATCTAATTAAATAAACCCTTTATTTAATTATGTTACTAATTAACCTTATCCTTCTTGTCAAATTAATTATTCTTATTTAATTTACTCTTTATCACATTTCAACTATAATTAAATAAATTCATTATTTATTTAATTATTCATTTAAAATCCCTTCATCATTTAATTAAATAAATATTATTTATTTAATTATTCTTCAAATATCGAGTCTTGAATTAAATGAATTATTTAATTCATTAATTCTATTTTAACGCATTCCTCTATATTTTAGATAATTATGTGAGTTATCTAAGTATTCACTTTTACTCGACTCGACATTTATTTTAATCGTTCAGTTAATTATTGATTTGATGTCTGAGTGGCATCTTCAAGTAATCTCTTCGTCAAATCATTCAAATCGTCTAGTTCTAACTTATTTGCGTGTACATGGGGATTAATTAAATATTCTTATTTAATTAATTAAACCTCGTGCATGCATTCGAACAAAGAGTCATTATAATCAATCTTCATCTTTGTCATGCAAAGATATTTCTTATGTTTTTGAATGTCGAATTGAAGATTAAATCATTTATTTAATCTTTAATCCTATTTCTAGTTTGTATCACTCATGTCACTACTGACAGTTATCATAATCCATGTCTAATATGTCGATTTCAACCATCCGTTGATCTTTCAATCTTGACTTGTCGTTCGAATAATCAATTTTCTATAAATTGATTTGTCATTCTTCATTCCAATCTCTCTCGAAATCTCTCTCGAAAACTCGCGAAATCTTATGACTTTTGAGAGCACTTTGTCTTGAATCTTCGATATTTTGCTAATCACTATCTTAGGCTATACTTGCACGAACTCTTGAAAATCTGAGGGCAATTATACTACACAAGCAAAATGGAGAAGGGAAATCGAGATGAATCATGGAAATACGTTTGAAAATTGGTGAGATTGTTCTAGTTTTAATTACGTTTTTACTTTCCCATGTTCTTTGTTGCTTAACGAATGAATTTGCATTTTAGATTTAGTATTGTATGCGTGTGTGCTTCTAATCTTCTTTGTTGTCTATTGTGCAAAGCTTTTATCTGGTGTTACAAAACTAATCTTTATTTAATTAAATCATCATATCCTCTCTTTAATTAAATAAATCAATTTTATTTAATTAGTCTCCTAAAGTTCTCTCTTTAATTAAATAAATCATTTTTATTTAATTAATCTTCTAAAGTCATCTCTTTAATTAAATAAATCAATTTTATTTAATTAATCTCCTAAAGTGCCTTTATTTAATTAAATAAATCCAAATATTTAATTAAATATTTAATGTTCTTTATCTTCTCATTTAATTTAAATAAACCCAAATATTTAAGTTGAATGTCAAAATAAACTAATCTCCCTCTTAATTAATCAAATCATGATTAATGCTAATCTAATCCCCCAATTCTCTAAATTTTGCAACTTGCACAATAAATCAATTTATTTGATTTATTATTTCTTCTATTATCATTCAAAATGGAATCTTTATGGAATATTCTCCAAGTTTGAAATCTCCCCCCAAAAGGGACTTGTTCTCCAACATGGCATTAAGTCCTCTTACATTGTCTCTTACATGTCTCTCACTTGACATTTAAGACTCTTTCTTCTTCCTCAACAAGCCAACTTTCAAACTTCAAATTTTAACCTAATAGCATTTATCATGCACAATGACCAAAATGTGCACAACCTCCCTCCATTGGAATGCTGACAAGTGGCGCAATGCCATTGGATTATCTTTTATCCCACATTCCTCCTATCTTTCATTCTTGTATCCTTCTATTCTATAAATAGGGAATTCTTCTATTGATTTGAGGGACACAACTAGATACACAATCTCAATCATTTGCATCTTGTTCATCATATCACATAGCATCTTCAAGGCATTGCATCCATCATCCAAGAGCTTAACAAGGATTGGGAAAGGGCTACTTTCCACATCAAAGTAGCACCAATCCACTATGAGATAGGGTTTGATCTTGTTTTTATGTGCTTTCATTTAGTTGTTTTTGTTCTACTTATTTTGTTTGCATATTTTAACATGATTAAGTATTTCATAGGAATGTTCTATTTGATTTTCTTAATTTAACTAACAATGTTAATAGTTGTTTGTTTTGAACATTTGTAGATTTTAGCATCCACGGTCTTGTATATCTACAACACCTCTTAGTTGTCCAATTGTTTTTTTGGCAAATTTCAACGTTTCTTTTATTTTGCTAATAATTTATCTGTTTATTTAGAGGATGATTTGTGTGGTTAAGTGGAAGTAGAGAGTGATTTGGGAAGATTTTATGGCTTTAAAAATAGTAACCATATCTAATACAAAAAATTAAATTAAATTAAATATTCATTTAAAAATAATTCAACAATTACTAATTATAATTTTAGAATAAATTATGAACTAAAATGTATCTATAAAATCAAATTTTCTATTCTTTTTTTCTTTTAGTATAATTATAAAATAAAATTATACTTAAAAAATGAATTTAAAAAAATCATAAAATAATTTACATAGGGAAGTTTTTGATTTAAATCTCTTTAATATGTTTGCAACAAAAATCACCACAATATCTTGAAAACTTAAATTTCATTCTAAAATTAAATTAAATTCTAATTTTTAAAATTTATAAAAAATATATTATTTAGTTTTTAAATAATTAATTCGAGAGGCTTCATATTTATCTTCCCAAAAATAATATTAAAATATATTTAAAATAATATTTAAGTTTTATTGAAAATATTGAAAATATTAAAAAAGCGGAATCTCGAACAAAATTGACAACTTTCATAAAAAGAAAACTGTTTTTTAAATTCATTTTAGCAAGTTACCAATAATGAGTGCGTTTTTTTTTTTTCAAAAGATAAGAAAATAAGATTTAAGAGTCGATATGGATTTGCATGTCATTTGAACGCCAATTTCTAGCTGAAGATTTTTTCCTTACACATTGCTTTTTGCTGGATGCCATTGTAATATGCCTCAGTATAATTATTTAACTTGATAGTAGGAAAAGAAAATACATGGAATCTCATGCAAGAACATGCATAGTATCAAGAAATAATATCTCTACTTTAAAAAGTTAAAACTTTTGGACATACAATATCTACATGATCTTAGATTCCTTTTTAAGTTATAATTACTTTTAAAGAAATAAAAGATAAAATCTAGTTTTTTTGTATAAACCATAGTTTTACTTTCATTGTTTAAATTCTCTATTTTGTAGTATTCTTTCAATTGTTCAAATTTTAAGATTTTTTTCTAAAATTAATGTAATTATATATTTTTAATTACTAACAAATATATTATGGGTATTATATTTACCTTCTATTTAATTAATTATAAATGGTTCAACTTGATAATATTGTTAAATTTATTGCTAATTCATAAGTCTTAATATAGAGAAAAAAATCATGGAATATCATGCAAGAACATATAGAAGATCAAGATATAAATGACGATTTCACTAAAGTGATAAAGAGATAAAACTAGCACTTGCACATAAAGGAGGTTCGAGGATTACGTTGACAGAAAATTATAAGTATGTTAATATGCTAGAGAGTATGTGTTTGTGCATGCAAATTCTAGTTGGAAGTAGTTGGATTAAACAATTAATAATAAATGCTAAATAATGGAATGAAATAAACTTAGACAAATCTAGATTTTTCCTTAAAGAAATTAAGTATTATCTTATTATGAAATATTTGTCTACAAATTTTAAAAGAAAAGCAATGCAAATGAAATATGAAATTTTCCATCAAATTGACAAAAACACTTAAATGGAAATAGAATGTTTCCATCCAATTGTCAAATCAATATTTATCTGGCTTTTATGTGATAAGTGAGATTATGGAGGCTTTTACGATATTTTGGAGGCTTTCACCATTAAACAATGGTCGATTTACCATTAAACAACAATGACACTTATTTTCGACGACTCAATAGTGGTTTATAGGCTTGAGACTTGTTTTAGGTTCAAATCTCACACTATATGTAGCCTATCGACTAATTACTAATTAAAAATCTTTTTTTTTAGATCAAATATCTATATATTCTTATATCCCTTTTTAAATTATAATTATTTTTAAGGAAACGTAGGATGGTCATCTAACTTATAGTATAAATCATTAATTTGCATTCATTACAAAACATTTGAAACTCTTTAGTTTGTAATGTGATTTTAATTATTTAATTTTTAAATATTTTTATTTATTAAAATTAATACTTTAACTAAATCAAAATAATTTATATACTTAATCAAGGGAAAAATAATGGTATATAGATAAATATGATTTATCATATATATACAAAATTTTATTTTTATATGTTATATTATAATAATATGAGGGGTGTATATCTAAATTAGAAGTTATCATTTGGTTAATCTATCACAAGTAAATTATCCAACCCGGGTCAAATAAAGATAATCATAGTCCAAAAAGTTAAACCTTGATAAGTGATATAATATGAAACAAATCATCATTCTCACTATTTAAATACAAATATTTTTTTAAAAGATTGACATAAATTAATTAAGGGTCTAAAAGATAGACTAGACCCACTTGAAAAGATAACTCCAACTCCCCACCATATGAAATTGGAGTCAAGATACCTTTTTGAAGGGACTCTTTATGACAAAATATAGAAAAACATGATTACATACAAATGGGGTTCATTGGCCTTTTAAAGATCATTAAGTGCCACTTCATCATATAATAAATCCCTATGCCCATTAATCTATTTCTATTACTTGATGCATGATGGGCTTCGGGGATAATTTTTCTTTTAATAAATAAATGTTCCT
>VDFB02357531.1:0-17284 GCA_007258455.2 Sequoia sempervirens | reverse complement strand
AACCACATAACATATTACATAGCACTAACACACTTGGTTCTTTGGGGCACGAGAGGTAACATCGCAACAACTAACCAGAAATAAAAATAAAGAATATAACATAACCATTTAATTTATGATAACCATAAACAATGATACATCCAATAATCATGATGCGAGAATAATAAACATCACATAATTACATCCATGATACATCTCTTAATAGAGTTACCAATGATCCTAACTATTACATCGTTGTTATAATATTACATTACATTTTTCTTTGATATTGAATTACACTGAATTTCCCAACATAGGGATTGATACAAGTAAAATGAAATATGAAGTACAACTGATCACTAGTACAACTCCACTGCGGAAAGATGAGAAGACAAGATGCTGATGGGGAACCCAACGGGTGCGGAGCACGTTCCACCCAACCATGTGAATTACAAGTAACTCACCCCCGTGCTCAGAGGTGACGAGGAAGTGAACCCGACCATGAATATCAAACTGACTCAACAACAACATGATACTAAACAAGTACAACTCAAAGTATACAATGAACAACCATCAACGTTCACAAATCACACAATGAGTTAAAACTAAGAAACTCATCACAATAATATGAAATACTATCACTTAACAAACATGAATCAAATTCACAAGAATTCAAAGAAACATCATAAAGAGATAACATCCAGAAGAACCGAACCAACACCCAAAATACATTTCCAAATAAATCAGAACCAATAAAAAGAATACGATTCCATAATAACTCTGAATCAACCATTCAATACACCATTTCATAAGCAACAAGAAACAAGTCAGACGGGTGTCAAGTAGGGAGGGTCATCACATAACTCTCATGGGATCCCCTGGCTCTTCCTCCAACTGAGCCGCCGACACCCACCTATGGATTCCCTAACCCTATAATTAGAAGAACATAAAAATAACAATATCCAGAGGCAACAAGAAACAAGAACAAGGATGTCAAGTGGAGAGTGTCATCACATGGTTTCACATGGATTCTCCAGACAACCTTTCACAAGGTGTCGCCTCCATCTCTACATGGATTCTCCAGACAACCAAGTTAAGGTGCCGCTTCCATCTATGGTTCTCCTGACAGCCTATCTCAAGGCGCCGCTCCATAGGGTTACTCATGCGGAGTCGTTAACCTTTCGTGATGACAAGGCAACGACCTTGCCAACCATGGCCTTCTCAGTCCCCTTTAGTCTGTGCTAGCACTAACAGGTGGATGAGGCTTCATCATTATCTTGTGAATGTTTTACTACCCATCCCCCTAAATTCTATTTTTAGGTTATCACTTGTTTAACTACTCTTACGTGGGTTCCCCTGGCACTTCCTCTTACCGGAGGCACCGACGCCCATGAAGAGCCACTCTCCCTATGACCCATAAATCAAAACTAGGCAAGGGTTGAACCAAAGCATAAAAAAAAACATAATAACACAACAAGAACATGCGAGGCATTAACCCTCTCGCAATAATTCATAACCAAAAGTTTTAACAAACCGTTCAACCCTTCCTAACAGAATGCCAATAAGCTTCAATAGCATAACCAAGCCAAGAATAACATTTTATCATAACAAGCCTCTGGAACAAGGATTACAAATCAGGAATAGGTTTCCACATCGAAGAGTAAAGTTACAACAATTAAATGGAAAATGATAACCAAATCACACAAATTCTACCTTAAAATAAACGATTAACTCAATTACACAAAACACTCCCAATCTTGAAATGATATAAAGGAACACAAGCTCGATGACATTTGTAATCTGTCGCCTAAAAATCAAACCATAATGTCCATATCAAAATATTTAATTCATAAAACCAAGAACGTCAAATATATATATATATATATATATATATATATATATATATATATATATGTACATAAAATAATACATTAATTTTATTTTACTAAAAAAAAAAAAAATTTCCTTAATAATTAATTCCCTAAAGAATTTTAAATTTCTTAAAAATTAAATATCCTTTTTATTTATTTATTTATTTATTTTATTTCTTTAAAAAAATAATGTTAAATAAAACAAATATATTTATTTAAATATATATATATATATATAAATATACATATATATATATATATAAATATACATATATATATATATATATATATATATATATATACATATATATATATATATATCTATATATATATAATTAAAAAATTAAATAAAAATAAAAAATAAATAAAAAATTTTAAAACTTACAAAGCGTATTCACTGTATGCAGCAGTCATAAAGACTGCTGCACACATCAGTCATTATGACTGCTGTGTACAGTGCGCAGCTTTTAAGGCTGCTGTGTACACAGCAGTCTTTAAGACTGCGGGATACGGTACACCCAGCAGGAGAGACGGTGGAGGGTATGGCTTCGGCCGTCCCTTCACCGTCCCTGCACTTTTAAATTTTTATTTTTTAAAAATAATTTCATATTAAAAACAAAATTTCGTTTATATTATTTAATAACTTTTAAATAAAGGAGAATAATTAAATTTTGAATGCAATACGGCTGACCTGGTTTGGTTCGAACCCCCAACATTTCACATGAAATTAAACAAAGAATTTCTTTCAAGCTGACAGTGAAAGTATAAACAAAATAAATAAAAATTAATAGATCAAAATAGATAAATTTAATAATTCATACTCACATTATATATAGATAAAAACTATATAAACCTATATATATATATATTAAAATATATTGAATTAAAGTACAGAGGGTAAAAATAAATAACAGAATAAAAGAAAAATATAGAGCAATGAATAGTTCCAACCACACAAATATATATAAATATTTATATCCAACAATAAAACCCAAATTTATTATTTTCCACAAGAAATCATTTTCCTAAAATCTTATTTTGATAAGTTGAATGTTTCAGAAAATAAGGTTTTCTTTTGTTTTTGACAAAATGGAAAACAGTTCAATAGTATATATATATTTTCTTCTCTTTTCAAAGGTTTAAATCTAATATATTTTCCTAATTTTCAATTCAACAATAGTTTTTCCCTATTCACACAAATCACGTCTAACAGATTTTGTTTTGTTTTCTTTGAAGCAGAAAGATAAAGAAAGAAAGTACTAGAAGGAAAATATAAGAGGAACCTAATGTCTAGCGCTTATTCGAAAGTCTGAAGATGCCTGGTTGATTCTGATGCCCTCGAAGTGTTCCACCACCAATTTAATTGATTAAAATAATTAAGCCATATTTAATATTTAATTATTATTTAATTGCAATATATGATTTTCAAAAATAATTAAATTATTTAAATATTTAAATACCATTTAATCCAACATTAAAAATAAATAATTTATTTCAATCATTAAGATGAATCATAACTATAAATGCCCTCATAAATAAAAATAAGATAAAACACATAATACAACACACAATGACGACAATTACACAAAAATCAACTATACCAAACAAATGAGATGACCTGACATCATGGAACGGGAGGACTTCATCGTCACCTCTGTATCAACATTTATCCGTTGGGTTATTGGTGCTCACCCTGTCCTGCCGAAGCAGGTGGAATCGAGACTTGTACCTGCAGTCCTGCATACAAACGAAGTTGTGTACATGTGCATATATACATATATATAAAATTGAAACATTAAATTAAGGTACTACATTGTGAGAAGGAATCACAACATAACAGGGCACTCGCGAATGAGTGATGCTATATTGTCCTTCATCACACCTATTCTAACAATTATAACATAATCAATGAATTACATCTCTACTAACAATCATCTCATAACATATTAAATTAAATCACTGCATCATATCATAATTCTGAAAATCAACTAATATAACCAACCATACTGTCATACGAAATAATCATGTCCATAATGAAACAATAGCATCATCTAATGTCTAACTAACCAAATCAAACAATATCATCATCGTCACAAGTAGCAAACAACCGCATTGAAAAATACTAAATCCTATCAGTAAGAGGAGGGGTATTACATCCTCCCCCTCATAAAATCGGCTTACTCCTGGAAGCCGGTAAACAAAAGGAAATAAGATTCCCTAATACGGGAGGCATCCACCCACACCAAGACGGTGAACTAATCACCAATAAAGAATAGAATCAAGCTCACACATAAGAGTAAGAAATAATAATACAAGTATTAGTAACATGGGTGTATTACATCCTCCCCCCCAAGGATATGGCTTACTCCAGGAAGCCATTAAATAGATAAGAGTAAGCACACAACAACCACACAAGGAACATGCCACAAACCACACTCATAACTCCCATCACTGGAAACCACATCACACAATGACACAAGGGTTCATAGTGCATCCCTGATAGGAAGGATATCGGTGCATTGCGCACTACACCGAGGGTCCTATCCTTTCCCATCAATTTCCTGCACCATTGCCCTGAGACCGGCTAACAGAAGAAACTTAGGTTCACAACAACACAACAAAAAAATGAAACTCTAGACTCTAGGGACAAAACACAAGGTTACATAGTGAGCACACATAGTGCCTAGTGTATGAACCTATGATCTGATACCAAGTTGTAATGCCTGCCTTGCAAACACCAGAGAACACACACAATGCAAATAAATTTTTTTTTTTTTTAAACAATTAAATTAAACATGCAATGACATTAAACCATAACCACATAACATATTACATAGCATTAACACACTTGGTTCTCTAGGGCACGAGAGGTAACATCGCAACAACTAAGCAGAAATAAAAATAAAGAATATAACATAACCATTTAATTTATGATAACCATAAACAATGATACATCCAATAATCGTGATGCGAGAATAATAAACATCGCATAATTACATCCTTGATACATCTCTTAATAGATTTACCAATGATCCTAACTATTACATCATTGTTATAATATTACATTACATTTTTCTTTGATACTGAATTACACTGAATTTCCCAACATAGGGATTGATACAAGTAAAATGAAATATGAAGTACAACTGATCACTGGTACAACTCCACTGCGGAAAGCTGAGAAGACAAGATGTTGATGGGGAACCCAACGGGTGCGGAGCACGTTCCACCTAACCATGTGAATTACAAGTAACTCACCCCCCGTGCTCAGAGGTGACGAGGAAGTGAACCCGACCATGAATGTCAAACCGACTCAACAACAACATGATACTAAACAAGTACAACTCAAAGTATACAATGAACAACCATCAACATTCACAAATCACACAACGAGTTAAAACTAAGAAACTCGTCACAATAATATGAAATACTATCACTTAACAAACATGAATCAAATTCACAAGAATTCAAAGAAACATCATAAAGAGATAACATCCAGAAGAACCGAACCAACACCCAAAATACATTTCCAAATAAATCAGAACCAATAAAAAGAATATGATTCCATAATAACTCTGAATCAACCATTCAATACACCATTTCATAAGCAACAAGAAACAAGTCAGACGGGTGTCAAGTAGGGAGGGTCATCACATAACTCTCATGGGATCCCCTGGCTCTTCCTCCAACTGAGGCGCCGGCACCCACCTATGGATTCCCTAACCCTATAATCAGAACAACATAAAAGTAACAATATCCAGAGGCAACAAGAAACAAGAGCAACAAGGATGTCAAGTGGAGAGTGTCATCGCATGGTTTCACATGGATTCTCTAGACAACCTATCACAAGGTGCCACCTCCATCTCTACATAGATTCTCTAGACAACCAAGTTAAGGTGCCGCTTCCATCTATGGTTCTCCTGACAGCCTATCTCAAGGTGCCGCTCCATAGGGTTACTCATGTGGAGTCGTTAACCTTTCGTGATGACAAGGCAACGACCTTGCCAACCACGGTCTTCTCGGTCCCCTTTAGTCTGTGCTAGCACTAACAGGTGGATGAGGCTTCATCATTATCTTGTTAATCTTTTACTACCCATCCCCCTAAATTCTATTTTTAGGTTATCATTTGTTTAACTACTCTTACGTGGGTTCCCCTGGCACTTCCTCTTACCCGAGGCACCAGCGCCCACGAAGAGCCACTCTCCCTATGACCCATAAATCAAAACTAGGCAAGGGTTGAACCAAAGCATAAAAAAAAACATAATAACACAACAAGAACACGCGAGGCATTAACCCTCTCGCAATAATTCATAACCAAAAGTCTTAACAACCCGTTCAACCCTTCCTAAATGTAATGCCAGTGCTTCACAGCATAACCAGCCAAGAATAACATTTTATCATAATGCCTTTTGGAACAAGGATTACAAATCAGAATAGGTTTCCACATCTAAGAGTAAAGTTACAACAATTAAATGGAAAATGATAAACTTATCACAATAAATTCTACCTTTTAAAAATAAACGACATTAACTCCACCTCACAATGTAAAACACTCCCAATCTTGAAATGATATAAAGGAACACAAGCTCGATGACATTTGTAATCTGTCACCTAAAAATCAAACCATAATGTCCATATCAAAATATTTAATTCATAAAACCAAGAACGTCAAATATATATATATATATATATATATATATATATATTTGTATGTACATAAAAATAATACATTAATTTTATTTTACTAAATAAAATTTTTAATAATTAATTCCCAGAAAGAATTTAAATTTCTTAAAAATTAAAATATCCTTTTATTTATTTATTTATTTATTTTATTTCTTTAAAAAAAATAATATTAAATAAAACAAATATATAAATTTAAATATATATATATAAATATACATATATATATATATAATTAAAAATTAAATAAAAATAAAAAATAAATAAAAACTTTTAAAACTTACAAAGCGTCATTCACTGTACGCAGCAGTCATAAAGACTGCTGCACACAGTAGTCTTTATGACTGCTGTGTACAGTGCGTAGCTTTTAAGGCTGCTGTGTACACAGCAATCTTTAAGACTGCTGTGTACGCAACAGTCTTTAAGACTGCGGGATATGGTACACCCGGCAGGAGAGACGGTGGAGGGTACAGATTCGGCCGTCCCTTCACCATCCCTGTACTTTTAAATTTTTATTTTTTTTAAAATAATTTCATATTAAAAACAAAATTTTGTTTATATTATTTAATAACTTTTAAATAAACGATAATAATTAAATTTTGAATGCAATACGGCTGACCTAGTTCGGCTCGAACCCCCAACATTTCACATGAAATTAAACAAAGAATTTCTTTCAAGCTGACAGTGAAAGTATAAACAAAATAAATAAAAATTAATAGATGAAAATAGATAAATTTAATAATTCATACTCACATTATATATAGATAAAAACCATATAAACCTATATATATATTAAAATATATTGAATTAAAGTACAGAGGGTAAAAATAAATAACAGAATAAAAGAAAAATATAGAGCAATGAACAGTTCCAGCCACACAAATATATATAAATATTTATATCCAACAATAAAACCCAAATTTATTATTTTCCACAAGAAATCATTTTCCTAAAATCTTATTTTGATAAGTCGAATGTTTCAGAAAATAAGGTTTTCTTTTGTTTTTGACAAAATGGAAAACAGTTCAATAGTATATATATATTTTCTTCTCTTTTCAGTTTTTCCCTATTCACACAAATCACGTCTAACAGATTTTGTTTTGTTTTCTCTGAAGCAGAAAGATAAAGAAAGAAAGTACTAGAAGGAAAATATAAGAGGAACCTGATGTCCAGCGCTTATTCGAAAGTCTGAAGATGCCTGGTTGATTCTGATGCCCTCGAAGTGTTCCACCACCAATTTAATTGATTAAAATAATTAAGCCATATTTAATATTTAATTATTATTTAATTGCAATATATGATTTTCAAAAATAATTAAATTATTTAAATATTTAAATACCATTTAATCCAACATTAAAAATAAATAATTTATTTCAATCATCAAGATGAATCATAACTATAAATGCCCTCATAAATAAAAATAAGACAAAACACATAATACAACACACAATGATGACAATTACACAAAAATCAACTATACCAAACAAATGAGACGACCTGACATCATGGAACGGGAGGACTTCATCGTCACCTCTGTATCAACATTTATCCGTTGGGTTATTGGTGCTTGCCCTGTCTTGCCGAAGCAGGTGGAATCGAGACTTGTACCTGCAGTCCTGCATACAAACGAAGTTGTGTACATGTGCATATATACATATATATAAAACTAAAACATTAAATTAAGCTACTGCATTGTGAGAAGGAATCACAACATAACAGGGCACTCGCGAATGAGTGATGCTATATTGTCCTTCATCACACCTATTCAAACAATTATAACATAATCAATGAATTACATCTCTACTAACAATCATCTCATAACATATTAAATTAAATCACTGCATCATATCATAATTCTGAAAATCAACTAATATAACCAACCATACTGTCATACGAAATAATCATGTCCATAATGAAACAATAGCATCATCTAACGTCTAACTAACCAAATCAAACAATATCATCATCGTCACAAGTAGCAAACAACCACATTGAAAAATACTAAATCCTATCAGTAAGAGGAGGGGTATTACAAACAACAACATACCATAAAATAGTATATTGAAAAATTGAAAGGCTATTGCATAGTAAATTTCTAAATAAAAGAAGGTGAGGCCTAATGGAGTCACAAGCCATCCATATTCTCTTGATAATAAATGTGTAATATATCTAGATAAGATCCATCATGGTCAAGAGGGTATAGAATTAAAACCCCCTTTATATTGGTCACCTACTAGCTACTCCTAAAATAATATATGCCTAATGATTCTGTTTTAATCATCATTCTCTTAAATAAAGCACTAATAATCCATTTAGCATAGAAATAATGTCCTTGGAGATGGATTTAGAGTAATCCTCAACCACTAGCATCTTGAGGGAGACAAGAAAAATCCAAATCAATACAATAGAATTAATAACTCCCACCGATAGAGGTGAAAATAAATTATTTGATCAAATTTTGATTTTTTATATAGGAGTCCTTAGAAGGCACCCAAAAAGAGTAATAAATTTTAGTAGTGTCAAAAAAATTAGAGCACACCTAAAAGTTTCAAAAAAAGTATAAGATTCTTAGTGATCTAATAGTTTATATTTTTTAAAATTTTGGTTATGATAATTTTTCACAAGATATAAAGAAAGCCTAAAACTAAAAGGGAATACAAAAAAAAAAAAAAAAAAACTAAGATAGATATCTTAAATACATCTAGCTAAAAAATATTTCAAAAAGATATTAGTTTGGATCTATTTTATTTACTTAAAAGTTATTTCATTTTCCTTTGAAACTTATTTATTTATTACATATGTGGAGACACAAATTTTATTCAATCTACATTATTTTACTTTTGAAAAAATCATTATTCATTATTTTGGTAATTCTAATTTTAGAAACATTTATTTGCATTTAAAATTTATTAACTTTTCTACTAAATAAATAAATTTTTTGATAAATTTTAATTATGGAATAGGATACCAATTTTTTTTAATTATTTATATATATATTTATTATATTTTTAGTTTATTATTATTTTTTTAATAATAAATAGTATTTATAAATGTATCTCAAACTTAGAGTTTAATTTTAAAATTTATTTGCATTTGTTCTTGTATGTTGGTATCTTTGTTTTACTATGAAGGAAGTAAAATTAAAATCAACATAAATTTGGTTATAGTTATCATTCTTTTTGTCTTCAAAATGTGTAATTATTTTAATGTGTCAATAATTATTAAATATTAATATTTTGACATCTAAATCGCTATCTAATTGAAGACAAAAAGACTAATATTTTTGTCAACAAACTCCTATCATCACACTCCATTTCTTATTATCATTGTAGAATAGATCTAAACATAAACTAGCGTATATATATTATTTTAATAATATATATAAAATACATGGAGAAATATATTCTTCTAGAGGCGTCTATTGCACTCTTATGTGATAAAATTATTAAAAATAGATATATCTGACATATTCTATATATATTATTAAAATAATATATATTGTAATAGTAAATTTAGGATATTTCTTTTTATTGAATTTTCTAATTTTAAGTGTATTAATTAGAAATTTTTAAAACGAACAATTTTTTTCATTGTTTTATAATTTTATTTCAACTATTTAAAAATGTTTTAGAATGAAATTAAAGAATATTTTGGTTTTTTAAATATTTTAAATATTTTTGTAATTTTAATTATATTAATTTAGTAACTTACTTTTGTATTCATAAATTTAGAAAAGTACTTTCCTTTTTATTTTTTTTAATTTTAGAAACTTTCTTTTATGAATAGAAATATTTTACTTTTTAAATATATATATATATATATATATATTATGTCAAGAATATGTTTTTTCTAAAATGTTAGGAATATCTTTTTTAAAAAATCTTGAATATTTTTTAATTGTAAATATGTTAATTTAGAAACTTATTTTTACATGAAATAATAAATTTATATTATTTTTTTTTACTTATTTTTTTATTGTGATAATTTTTTTGTGAATTTTATTAAGTATAAAGATTTACCCAAAATTTAATAAATTGATTAAAAAAACTCCCACATGCACGTCAATTTTTACTTGAGGAGTTTATCTTTACACTCTTCCATCCTATGTGTGATGGTAAGAACACCTCTCAGCGTAATTAAAAAACTCCTACTTGCATGTCAATTTTTACTTGAAGATTTTTTCTTTACACTCTTCCATCTCGTCTATGATTGTAAGAATGCTTCTAACATAATTACACTCTTCCATCTAGTCTATGACTGTAAGAATTATTCTAATGTAATACCAATAAATTAAACATATATTGAATTTAATTTTAATTTTTATGACTATAATTTGAAAAGAAGTAGAACCATTCAATATGGTTGTAAGCCTTGGAAAAATCAATTGTGATAAAAAATGTAAATTACTGAGAGTATCAATCCTATTCCATATATTCCTATATTACAATAATGTTGTTGAGGATGTACCACAACTTGATAAAAATAATTTTCTTTGGATGGACAAGTTAGGGAAGGAGTGGCCTAAAATTGATAGAAAGAGCCTTGGTAATAATCTTGTAGGATATATTTACCAAGGTAATAGGGCACCAACTATATATTTCTTGTAGGGCGCTAGATTTATGCATGAATTTAATATTTCACTTATTTACTATGATTCCTAAAGAATCCTCATAGATATCTCTACATATACCTTGAGAAGATATTCACCAAGACTATTCCAAACAAAATTATAGAATTCATATAAGGTGATTTGTCATTAGACATAGAGAATATAGCCCCATGTAACTATTCCTCAACTTAAGAAGATAACCATAAGGAATACACCAAGATTTAAAATCTTGAAAAGGAGCCATATTTAGTCATTGTTAAAGAAACCTGTAAATCATAGAGTTAGATAACACGCATAGTGAATGCATTTTCAAAAAATTGACTGGTTTATTAGATGAATGAAATGTACATAAATAGGAAAATGTTGAACACTAGATCTCCATGAAATGAGGATAGGACTCCTCATTCATGGCTCAGTGGTGGTGTGTTTGCTCACACTATTGTAGCATGAGGTGTTGAAAGTTAGTTGAAACATCAATAGAACTCCTAACTAATTTGACACCTTGCTTTTCCAAGTGTCATGTACATAATGAACACATAAGTAGGCTTAAAAGCCTATGTGTAAACTAATAATTACAATACCACCCCCCTTAAGCATAGCTTAGGTGGACACAAAAGCAATGGGTCCCTACTTCTAGCCTAATAAGGTACCCAAGTACAATGCAATCTCTCGTAGAGATGGAGAAAGATAGGAAACCAAAAGGGAAAAAACTATCCTCCAAAAAGAGAGAAATAAAAGACACTTTATAAAAACAGTAGAAGAAATACAATATCTTGCAATTACTTAGGGGAGTAACTATCAGTTCACTGGATGTAGGTGTAGGCATTTTTGAAGCATGATCATCAAGTGAAAAATCTATAAAAGTGTAAAGTTGAGTAGAACTATTTTCCTCACCAACTACTATTATTTCCCTACTTAGCAAATGCATTATCACAACGGTCTTTGGCCGAAACTCAACTATCTTCCCTGTATCACTATTTTTTATTGGGTAGATTCAGAGAAAAATCTTCCTTAATGTTGGAACATAAAGGACTTTAGTGATGTACCCATTACCAAGATGAACTATACATTTCCCACATACATGTAACAATGTGTTGTTTATTGTTAGTATCTCTGATATGTCTTCTAGATGTAAAGAGTTCAATACATATGGTGAATAGGCCATATGATGAGAAGCTACAAAATCAAGAAGCCATTCACTGGTTTAGTAATTTGTAGAAACCATAAGAACATGTCCTTTCGATTTCTCTTTTTCCTTTTTGGTGTTTGAAGATAATGAAGCAATGGTAGTTTTTTTAGATGAAAAAATTAATGTTGCTAATGGAACTGAAGATAATTTTTCCTCACTAGATGCCTCCCCCCTAAGGAATGAAAGAATTTTCCCATATCGAGAGGTTTTGAAATTGCATTTTATTTTCTCAAGGACTAATCCCCTAAGTCAAAGCATTGCTTAGGTGAGAGGCATTATTACCAAGGTTCTTGGATTTTGGACTTACCATAGTAAACTAACCCTCTTCTTTATTCACAGTAGGTGAATACCTAAAATTGGTTTGAGTGATAGGCTTATTATAGAGAGAAGCATAAGTATAATCCTGATCTCATATTCAAAATGTTTACATTAATACCAAGTATTGGACACATTTAGATAGGGAACACATTGGGTGTATCTTATCTACCTGATCTTGATGTCCATTGTCCACTCTAAATCCTTGAATAGACCCATTTATATATAGACCCTCTTCTATAATTGAATTCAGATTTATTATTTCATGTATAAATATAAAAATAAAACTAGGATAGATAGCTTAAATACATCTATCTAAAAAAGATTTCAAAAAGATATTAATTTGGATGTATTCTATTTACTTAAAAGTTAGTTCATTTTCCTTTGTAAATAATTTATTTATTACATACATGGACACATAAATTTTATTCAATCTCCATTATTTTACTTTTGAAAGTCATTATTCATTATTTTGGTAACTCTAATTTTAGAAACATTTATTTACATTCAAAATTCATTAATTTTTCTAGTAAATAAAAAAAATTGTTAATAAATTTTAATTATGAAATAAGATACCAATTTAATTTAATTTAATATATATTTATTATATTTTTAGTTTATTGTTTAATTTTAAAATTTTATTTGCATTTGTTCTTGTATTTTGGTAGCTTTGTTTTATTATGAAGGAAGCAACATTAAAATCAGCATAAATTTGATTATAGTTAGCATTCTTCTTCTCTTCAAAATGTGTAATTATTTTAATGTGTCAATAATTATTAAATATCTATATTTTGACATGTAAATGGCTGTCAAATTAAAGAAAAAAAAACAAATATTTTTATCTACAAACTACACTTCATTTCTTATTATCATTGAACACATTAATAACTATAAAATAAACATATATCATTTAATTTAAATTTCCACGACCATAATTATATTTTGAAAAGAAAAATTACCTTACGATCACCTTAAAAATTTAGACGCCCTCCCAAAGAGTGAAAGAAAGAAGGAAAGCGAAAGTTAAATTTGAACAATTCAAATATCCCTCATCGAGGCAAGCGCGTTGTAACTTGTAACGGCCTCAAATACAAAGAAAGAGAGCTAAACCAACACACGGTCTGTCGCAGCGACATAACTGGAAACGTTGAATGAATCCATACGCGTGCCGTATTTGGTGGGCTTGTGAATTTAATGGCTAAGATTGTGAAAACGGTGGGAAGTAGCTGCAATTGCATCCCAACGTAACCAATCCTCTCCGAGTCTCTCGGTTTTTAATAGAATAAAGGAGATTTAATCCACCTGTCACATATTAACCATAGCTTGGAGGAGACTCTTCCCCATCACCAAAACGGGTAGAAGATGAAAAAATTGAAACGAGACTTATAAGAGGGGCAATGTCTTCTCATAAGCAAGCGTGAAGGGACAATGCAATTTCAATTATTTTGGAGGGTACCTTCCAAGTTTTGGAACAAAAACAATAGTCAGACCTACTCTTCCCCACAATCATCGAAAGAAGAATGGACCGACATAAAAAAATTATATTACTCCACACATTTAGTCTATTTTTGCGTTTGGAAATAAAAATCCATCAATGCGTTTTGGGTGTTATTGCAACGAAACAGCCATGCATGTAACATTGCTCTTTCGCTAGGTTGAAAATTAGTCTTAATTTTTGTTTATAATAGGCCTGCCCCTCTCAAGTTGTAATCGACCCAACAATTGTTTTTAAGAGGAGGAGAATAAGAGATGTCGCAGCGCACAACAATTGAGCTTCAGGGAGTTATCGTTGTTCCTTCCCAACAAGACATCCAGCAACTTCTTAGGCATGTACAAGGATTTCAGAATGTGGAGGTTACCGGGAGGAGAATTATGGTAACACACCATCCCAATTCCGAATCTCAGCTAGGTATGATACGTTCTTACTCTCTCTTCAAATGTTTTTTTGCATGCGTATTATCCAAATCTTCATAATTTTGCTTTCTATCCAAGACTTTCTAACCACATGTGGTTGACTGTGTTTGGATGCACGCCAATACTTATAGATATCGACCGCTAATTTCAGCCGATAGGCTATTATAGAGGACAATTCCACCAGAAAAGTTCCACCGCTTATGCCCGAAAATATTAGACTATTCCGGTGGAAAATCCCTATCAGAAGGACACCAGTAGCATGTGGTACGGTTAGGGTTTTTAAACACTTCTTGAAGTACGTGAATGTTGGAGGATGTTGTTAGCGAGAGATAACTGCTCAAGGCTTTCTAAAGCCCCCACCGACATAGGAATGGAGCATTAAACATTTCTCATCATGCGTCTCTTTCTCTCTTTCACTAAATTTGCGCCCAAAATATTCTAGGTTACACTACAATCCATTCAAAACACGACCTTAGCTCGGCTCCACAGCACTATTCGGTTCTGGCGACGGGGGTGGCGTGGGGATGGGGGGAAGCGTCACATAGGCCATCGGATTCCTCGGTGGCGTACTTGATGAAATCCCTATTTGGGCACAACATGGACGAGTTTGGAGCGGCTACCAGTGTTGCTTGCGTTCCCGAGGTGAAGCCCTCTGGTATAGAGAAAAGGGGTATTTTTCTGTGAATCAGAAAGGAGAGATTTTAGAATCCTTTGAATACAAGTTTTAATTTTGGGGAAATTTGTTAGAAGGCACTGAAATTGTTCAAAAGGTATGGTATTTTAGCCGTTCTTGTTGCTAAAATATGATAATTTGGAGGAATCCACAACTAACCTACGAAGATTTTAGGGGGAAATCTATTTTTTGTTTTAAAAATTTTTGAGGTTAGGGTTTCGAGTTTATTGTTGCTTTTTTGTAACAATCTGGTTGGCTAGAGCCTGCTTCAGGTTTTTGTTCTTGTTTTTCGTGAAGTGTTACAATCATGGCCGATCTGCTACGCCTTGTGAAATAATTTCTTCTTTTTTGTTCTTTAGGTACAGGGAGGTCGCAGGTTGAATCTGGTTCAAGAATCTTTGATGTGCTAGCATGATGGCAATTGCATTACAAGAAAATGGAAGTTCTACGCCGAATCCTAACGCGCCGTTATTTATTCCCCTGGCCTACCAGTAGGTGGAAGATTTCTCACCCGAATGATGGAAGCTCGTACAGTCATCGTCGTGGTTTCGTGATTACTGGCTCCACGAATAGTACGAGATGTTCGAGAAGGTGGAGCGCTTTGTAGAAATGTTTCCTGAAACCCTATAGGATGAGTTTTCTGAGCTTGAGGAAGAGCTTCTGCTCTGCTCTGCGGTAGACGACGAAGAGTTTCTCAATGGATTACACTTTGATGTGACACAACATGAAACAGGTAACAAATTATGAGGTCCTGGAGTAGGGAATATAATACGCTTTTTAATTAATGAAACCCTAACATTTTTCCTTGCATTGTTCTTCTTTTAACAGATAGCAAAATGGAGAAGCTTGTGGCACTCAAGTCTCTGGGTAACGGAAAGCCTTGCAAGCGAAAATATGAGGTGAAATGCTCGGAGAAGCCTCCGCAGATTGTAACATGGCTTGCCCACATGGCTCCACAGATTGTGGGGTATTATGTGCTTGCTGTCGTGGTTTCGTGATTACTGGCTCCGCGAATAGTACGATATGTTCGAGGAGGTGGAACGCTTTGCAGATCTGTTTCCTGAAACCCTAGAGGATGAGTTTTCTGGGCTTGAGGAAGAGCTTCTGCTCTACTCTGCGGTAGATGACGAAGAGTTTCTCGATGGATTACACTTTGATGTGACACAACATGAAATAGGTAACAAATTACGAGGTCCTGGAGCAGGGAATATAATACGCTTTTTAATTAATGAAACCCTAACATTTTTCTTTGCATTATTCTTCTTTTAACAGATAGCAAAATGGAGAAGCTTGTGGCACTTAAGTCTCTGAGTAACGGAAAGCCTTGCAAGCCAAAATATGAGGTGAAATGCTCGGAGAAGCCTTTGGAGATTGTAACATGGCTTGCCCACATGGCTCCACAGATTGTGGGGTATTACGTGCTTGCCGGATCCAGCAGCCCAAGAAGATGGTTAAATTCATTCACAGTGGTCTTCAGTTTCTGCTGGTTTTAACCAACTTTCTCAGACTGTCTTATGGCTTAGATACTTTGATAATACTTTTTTGGAACAAGTTATTTTATCATATACATCATATGGGTTTCTTGACGAATCCATTAACTCAGTTACTGCAAGAAGTTGGAAATTTGCTAAACCTGCTACTTTGTAATGCTTTCCTTGATTTTTCAAGTTTTCTATCAGCATACATTTTGAGTTTTTTTCCTGTTTCAAAAACATTAATATGGTTTTCCTAAATGAAAGATATAGTTTTCAGTCAATTCATTTTGTGTTCATTCTTGTTGACATTTATCTATCCCCCTCACTCCAATTCTTTTCCATTTGGTTAATCAGTGCTTACATGATACACAGATTGATTTATATTTTCAAGTAGTCAACCTGCAAACCAATTGTCAAAATTTGATTGTACTGTTAGTTTCAATTACACTAAAGACCCTAATTTAGCAAGTAACCCCTACTATTTTAACATTGTGAAGTGTTATTCTCCTGCAGTTTAATTTGATAATGATCTCTCCCATTCCTTTGAAATTTGATGGGGTACAAGCACTCTGAAAT
>VDFB02357530.1:0-44418 GCA_007258455.2 Sequoia sempervirens | reverse complement strand
TATCATCATCATGCCTTATGGAATCAATCATTCTTGGCATATTAATCAATCAACTATTGTCATCTTTCAACAAGAGATATGTTGCTTGTGTGACATGTGTTGCAGTGACTTTCATTTTGATCTATCATTTATCCATGGTTGCATTACCTCTATTGTGGTTCATCTTGTTCCTTCAATCGGTCATACCATCTCATTCCAAATCAAATATCTTGAAAAGCAACCGAAAACATCAGAAAATTTGTCAAAATCCAAAAAAAACATCAAAAAAATTTCAAAAATCCTAAAAACATCGGAAAATCCATCAAAAATCAAAAGAAAATCAAAAAATCAGAAAATCCATGCGAAAACATTCATAAAATCGAAAACACAAAAATAGAGTCTACATCAGTTATAAAATGGAGTCTGTGTCGGTCAAACTATGTGGTCTCTGCGTGTATAACGTAGGCAAGACTAATCTTTGATCAGTCCCCGAGGCCCCTAGGATAGGTCTTTAGGTTACATCCTTTGGTCAAACATCTGAGAATATCATGCAAACATCAGCACACACAACTTCAATATGGATGATCTAATCTAAATAATGATTTGAAAATACTTTAAGTAGATTTTGAATCGTTGTACTTTTCTTTTTATCATTTTCTTATCATTTCTTTGGAGCTACTCGATGATGTATTGCACTAGAGAAGCAAGGAAGGAGAATGGTATTTTTCTTTGTTTGGTGCATGTAGTTAGTCATTATTATTTTGTGAATTGTCGCGGGAAGTGCTCTACCAAGTATCATGGATGACGTTCCGATTCACTTAAGAAAATGATTAATTCTTGTCTGTTTAAGCAAGAAATGCTCAGGTCATCTTAGTTTAATTATACCTCGGTGCTTGTGTTCACTTGCAATATCAAAAATCATGAAAGAAGTACTTAGGTCATCATTGGTCTATCTCATATCATTGATGCTTGTATTTTCTTTCAACATTTTTAAAAGCTCAGTGATGATACAAAGCAAAATCAGAAGATTGTTAAAATGACACTTAGAATTGCATGGTTAAAATAGATTACATCCATATTATTCTTGCATATGCATTTATAGATTGTTTCAAAAGCTACCAAATTTCAATCTCAAAAGCTACACGTATTCCCTCTCTACATCATATCACCATCTCTTCAATATTTCTTAGGATATCATCTCTTTCTGAATCATTTTTTTTCATTTCAGTCATCTCAAATTCCATCCAATCTTAATCCATTAATTCTAGCACAAATCATTTAATCACATCCTTGGTTTTGTTCCCAACCTTGTTACAAGCCTTTATCCAATCATCATCATCATCGGGATGTATCCTTCCCTATCATTTTGTGTTGTTTCAGGATGTATCCTTCCCTCATCAACAACACTCTTATCATCATCATCAATCAATCTTGGCTTGCAACTTGACCGGGGCAACATCATGTTTATCCTTGAATCCATTTGTGCTTACTTACTTTTCATCTTCTCCTTTCATTATCTCTTCCTCATCCCATCCCCTATTTTATTCATCATTTTGCATCATCAAGTCCCAGTACATTAATCGATCTTATACTGGGGAATATCAATCAATCAGTGAAGTCAAATCACAAATCAACAATCTTATCAAATCAATCAACATCAATCAATAAGTCTATCAATCAATCAAATCCCAATTTGGCTTTTGTTTAAAATCATGATGTCAATCTATGTTTCAACCATATATCATGAGGGTCAATTCCATCAATCAACGTCTAATTGAATCTCATATCATGAGAATCGATAATCTTCTAATCTACTCGGGATCAACAATCGGCTTCAATCTAATCCCTGTTGAATCACCTATCATGAGATCAATAATCTTCTAACTATCGGGGATCATCGTCGTAAATGTATAAAATCAATATTTCTTTCATCGGGGAGATAGAATTTTGATCATTTGTTTGCTTTCGCATCCAAATCATTATCAAATCATCAAATCCGTACATAATTTGCTGAAAAATCCTTGTAAAATTTAGAATTCATCCAATTCTCCATGGGGGCATATATCGCTATCATTTCAAAATTCAACATCTGGGGCAAATCAGGGGCATATCTTAAAACTTTTCATCAATACTGGCAGCTGAGGCAAAATTTTCTTTGAAGCAATGCGTAAACACATCACTTCAAAGAGGGGCAAAATGTAGACACCTAAAAATGGTCTGGAGAATCTAATTAATTAAATATGACTTATTTGATTAATTAATCTTAAATTCATCTACTTAGTAAATAAATAGAAATATTTATTTATATTAAGTTAATTATTAATTCTTCTATTTTATCATATTATTTCCCTCTTAATTAAATAAAAAAAATTAAATACTTTGTTTTATTTAATTATTATCATTATTATTTCTTCTATACTTTATCCATTAATTCTATCTTAAATTAAATACACAGCTTCAATAATTTGTGTTATTTAATTACCTCATCACATTTCTTCTTAATTAAATAAAGATATCCTAGAATCTTTAATTTAATTATCATATTCCTTTTATTTTAATTTAATAAACAGCTTCTATAGTTTGTTTTATTAAATTATTTATTCCTCTTTTGCTAAATTTAAATAAACCAAAAATATTTAAATAAATGCAAAAATCATATACCTCTATTCATACACCAATGGGGAGTGATTTTTAGAATCCCCAACATTTAATTCATTGCTCGTTCACGGAGCCTGGGAACAAACCTGCAAGAAATCCTCTCAATCTTCTGCCTCAAATCTTTCCTCTCATCTTGCCTGGTGTTTTCATGGGGAGAAACAATCCTCCATGATCAGCTCCACCTTCTCATCTCATACCATTCAATTCTCCAGATTGAATCTCAACCTCTGTTGTGTTGCCCCTTCACAAATGTGTGCCATGAAATCTATAAATATAGGTTTCCAGCTACAGGAATTGGATCCTAACTTGTGCAATCTTACTCTACAGGTTTTCCAAGCATTCAAGCATTCAAGCAATCATGCAAATAGAAGCATTCATCCAGCATCCATCAATTCATCAATTATGGCTGTTTACAGTAGTTTCTTTCTTAGAAGCTTTGCTGTAAAATCATCTTAGTTGCATTTAGGAATCATGTTAGTTTAATTCTCATTCTCTAAGTGTCATTTTAGCAATCAATTAGCTTCTAAAATCTGAGAGCAAGTTGATTAAAGAAATCTTTAGAGTTAGAGAGCAATAGGACAAATTTCTGAAGATTTTTAGTTTAAATTAGTTTAAATTTCTTGAATCTTAGATACAATGTCTTATTTAGAAATGTAGATGCATTTAAGATTGTTTATCTCATTCTTACACTTTCAAAGGGAAGGCATGAAAACATGAGAAAACCCAAATGTTTGAAGCACATAAAACTTGGAAAATCTTGAAGGAAATCATACTTGGGTACAAAGTAAAATGTGAATACCTACCCAAGTAGCAAAAACACCTTCATACTTAGAAAATTTGACATATTTTTGGGTTTGAACATAAGGCAAGGAAAAATTTCATAATTTTAAAGAAAGGAATATCAAAACCCAGAAGGAGACATTGAACACATAGTCCATTGGTAACAAAATAATCTATATAATTAGGTGTATTCTTACCTTTATAGAGTGGTATGTAATCAACATAATGTTTTAGTATAAATGAATGTGATATTAAAATTATGTTTGGCATCACCACATATTTAGTTGGTTACAACTAATTACCATAGATTTATCATGATCTAAACTTACTGTTAACCAAAAGTATATTAAATTTGTGAATATGGACTTGACCAAGGTCAATTCTACACTTGTAGATCAAGATATTAATATTTTAAAAATAAAAAATAAAAATTAAACATTACTAACCACTTCACTATCCATTTTGATCTAATGTAGTATATATTTGTGTTAATTTGTGTGCTATGTTATTCTATTTAAGCACACACACTCATTCCATTTAATAGAACCTAGGGCATTCATATTAGTAACAATTAGAATTCATTTTGTAAGGAGAAGCAAATAATCTAGATTATTATCAAAGAATTGCATTAGTATACATCATGCTATATTTGTTGCATGTTGTCTCATTATTGTTAATCATTAACTTGAATCCATAAATTTGGTAACTTAGGGGTTTAACTAAGGAGAACATGACCCTTACAATTTAACAAATTTTTCAATGTTGTTCCTAAATTTTTCTTATCCTTATAAAAATGAGGTAAATATGTTCTAATTTATATAATTATCATATATGAGATCTATAACTTTTAATTTTAAATCCGCATATATGGTTTGAGTATATATATATGTAGAATAATTTTGCACTTAAGAAAGTGAATCCAAAAGTACAGAATTATACTTATAGGTCTACAATAGATTACACAATATCAATACCATAGAAAATATCTTTCTAGCATCTTGACATAGACATGTGTATCAAAATCAAAGATAAGCACGCATATATTTCATTTATTTAAGTATTTAAATTTTAATAATTTATATTATGGGTCCCTACTCATTTTATCTAGATTAATTATTTTTAGTTGATTGCACTTATTTAGTAAGTGTAGATAATTTTAGGAAGAGATATTCTCCCTTATATGTTTTACTGAAATGGTTTATCTTACACATATGGCCTTAATATTTATCCATTACCATTAGTGTTTAGAGATCTTATTTTGGTAGCTTCATCTTATGTCTTATCTCTTTTGTGCTTTGGACTCCCTTTTATTTTGCTCCATAGTTCTACCTTTCTTTAAGTTTTTTTTTCTTTAGTGTGTGAGTTTGTTTTCACTACCCTACCCACCCTTATTTTAGCCTCTAGGGTTTGTTAGTTTTTTCATCTTATATCAAATATTTCTCTTTTTTGTCTTTAGAATTACTTTAGAGTTGTGTTGTTTGCATGCCAAGATTTAATTCTCATCCTCACATTCCCTTAAGGATTGGACCTTATTTGGAGCCTCTTGAATGACTCAATTCTTTTTCCTCTAATCAATAATTATCACTTACATGATCTATACTACCCATATTGTCAACCCTAACGTGGTCTCTTCCTCTTCTATTCTTACCCCTACTATTACCACTACATTTCTCTTTACTAATGTTTCACTTACATCCAATATTTGTATTAGTGTCACTCCCATACTTAAATTACTCACACTAATCCTCTCTATCATCCTATGACCACTTTACCCTTTAGTGTGGCTCCTCCTTCCATTTTCATATCATGACCTCTTATCCCTCACCCTCTTTACACATCCTCTAATATACCCATGTTCCTCGTACTATTACTATCCGCACCTCAACCTTCCATACACTATTAAAATAATATGATTAACATAGCATATCCCTCTAATCTATCTTATTTCTGTTCAAATATTTATTTTATTAAAATATCAATATCTTAAATTATGTTATCATACTCAACGCTTATATCCAAAACATCATCAATTCTATAAATTATTGAATACTCCCAAACAAACATTATTTTATATATTATTTATTTTCAATATAGGTAGTTCCCATGAATTGTTTACTTTCTATTTGATTTGAGCCGGATTAAAAGGCTCTTTTGGAAGCCGGCCTACGGCCAATTTGTCCTACTTTTCATAATAGTAAACAATGAATTCTTAATTTCCATTCTGATATAGCAAATACAATCAGAAGAAATCGAAAATACCATTTTATTTTATTGTTTCGAATTTTTAAATAAACAATCTGTTAGAAACTGAAACTTGGTGGTATCAAAATTTTAATATAAGCCTAATCTCTGTGTACACTCCAATTGAGAGAGACCGGTCCTGCGTGATAGGTACCTCTGCAGGGCTTGCTTACAAGTAACCTCTATCACCACTACTGTCTTTTTATTTGTTAATGATGTCTATTGATTTCAACTGTGGAAGGTAAAAAATCAATCAAATGGGGACTGTGTAATGGTGAGAATAGTGGACCAGTGTCAAAATGGTGGCCTAGATTTGGAAACTGATGCTTTTACTGTACTACGTTTCTTCTCATTCCTGTAGAATATTCAGGCACATTTTTTATTCTTTATTTTTTTCACAAAGAAATAAAAAATATTAATTAAGAAGTTAGAAAAGATTAAAAGGATTTTCATTCAACTACCACTCAAAGATTCAAAGGAAAACAGAAAATTCACTAACCAAGTAATTTTAAAGAAAAAGTAGCAATCATCAATCTAAATTATTTTGAAAAAATTGAAGAAATTATGAAGATTGAGTAGGCAACAGAGGCACCCATTTTGAAACGTTCCATCTACAATTAGTTTCAGAAGCTCATTTGACTAGACAATCTGCAAAAAAGATTTATTCATGAGGAATATGAACAAAGGATTGAGAATCAAAGTTTCAAGAAGGGCAGAGAATCTATTGCACAAAAGTCCTCAACCAACAACAAGAGTCATGAAAAATCTTTTTCTTCAAAAGAGAAACCAAAAACATAAAATCCATCTCACAAATGACCAATTTTCAATCCAACTCACAAGATTTCTACAAATTCACAAATATAACATGAGCCCATTTAATTATTAGTGTCAAACATCATAATAAAAAAGAAAAAAAATTGAATAAAACTATTCCTATCTCATCCAATACCACCAAACCCAAATGAACCACGATTACCCTAGGAAGAGCCATCCAAATAGTTAGCCATATTTCCCTAAGAGTATTTGACATTTGTGTCACAAGGAGCTTGAAACTTGCTGAAATAGCTCCAATGAGTCATGTTGATACTGCAATTTTCATGTAAGGATAGTTGAAATAGTGATGCAGTTTTTGACAAAGAAATCAACTTTTTCATTTATTTAAGGTTATATTTATGCAATATTTGCCAATGCCATCAAGCTTAGTGGATATTACTTATTTTGGCATTTTACATTATTTATTAGATATTCACATATCATTAAGTGACCTATTAATGTATCATTAAGTTGGTAAATTATATTTTAGAAAGTCTCAACAAATAGTTGTTATCAATAAATGGGTCCACTTTAATTTATATTTAAAATTATTTTTTATTATATTTATTTAAGTATTTTTAGAATTAATAAATCTTTATTCATATAAATATATTTTTCATTGATCAAAGTTATTGAAAGATATAAATTATAATTTGCAATTAAAGTTGTGAGTGGAGAAAAGATGGAAAATTGTCATGCAATATTCTATAAGCATGTTATATAAGGAACGAGTGAGAATTTAATAAGTTATTGAAGTTTTAGGTTTCAAAATTGTTGATATAGGGTAATACTAGATTCATTTAATTAGACGATTCAAAAGTCTCTTTATGAAGTTGTTAGGGTTTGGAACTTTGTGTCTTAATACAACGTTTGAAAGATTATGTTCTACTATTAATATTCTTTTTTATATTTATTTGATTAATTTTGTTTGTAATTTTATTATTAATGATAATATAATTAAATTTAGATGATGATAAATCCATTACCTTAGATTTTGGTGAATTAATTATATAAATCATTAGTTCATTTCAACTACTATTAAAGAAGACGAGATTCTATATATTTTTTCCAAATATTCAAACATTCTTTCCAATATTAAGTTCACATAAGATTTCTTACCTTCCCTTTTCACCTTTCTTTTGGAAACAATCTTCTATTTTTTGCACTTTCCAATAAAAATATATAAAAAATTACCGCTTAAAAAATTATTTAATTTTTAATAAATTTAGATCAATCATACATAGCTTACAAAAATTTGAAGTATAAATAGAAATCTTAACAACTCACCAATCACATGATTGTTGATTTTCCTAAATAAACTAACACTTAAACTTAAGTATATTGAAATACTAATAAAAAATATTGATATATTATCCTTAACATATCTTTGTTGAAACCTTAATTAGAATTGTTTACCTATTTCCATCCTCTCATGCCATCTTTCTAAGTTATCTAATTCTTCTTCAACCACAAATATTCTTGACACATCCACTTCAACTTCTGAAATCTTGCTTGGATGGTGACTTTATCCAATGACCAATAAGAACGAAGAAAGGGATATATCCTCGTATTATTAAATATGCTGTAGTCACTTGCTATGATAACAGTAATCTTAAACAACATAGGATTAAACATCGATAAGACATGCCAGCATGAGGACATATAAACTAATTTTGTCGGAAGCAGGGCTTAAATTTGATGGCCGTATGACTGTATTTAGAGATTTTTGCCGTAAAATACAATCAAAATTTTAAGAAGATTGTATCAGATGAAAGGAGAGATTTTGGATAGACTGTCAAAATTTATATGGAATTATAATGATATATATATTTGATTTATATATAATTTTATTTACACTAAGATATATCATTATGTTTTAAGGGCACCTTTGAATAGATAACCGTCATTAAAAAAATGTGTTGACAGGCAAGGTCTACCGTCAAATTTAAGCCCTTCTGGTATAGAAGGGAATATTGTTTGTTCTTACTATTTGCAAGATTAACATCTTTTTCAAGATATTTTACCTTATTGTCATTAATAGTAGAGGATAGTTGAACCCAATTACATTATGAATCTAAGAACATGACTTCCAGAGTGACTGTCCTTCCGACAAAATTAGTTTATATGTCCTCATGCTGGCATGTCTTATCGATGTTTAATCGTATGTTTAAGATTACTGTTATCATAGCAAGTGACTACAGCATATTTAAGGCAAAGTTAAAGTTTATTGCAATAAAATTGGTAAATATTTATTTTATTTTATTAAAAAAATATAATATATAAAAGTAGATAGAATAAAAGTATTATTTTGTCATCTGTTCATTTTTCTTATTTGGAAGTCTATTTAGATACAAGTTTCATTTTCACAAAATAATAAAGAGATGGACTTGCAATCTCTATTTTTTACTGGAACAACTTGATCAATTCAATTATACATGGATGTATAAATATAAATGATTTTCTGTTGACCTTATTTCAACTAAGTTGAAATCACAACATACCTGCTAGACTAAATTTATTATATCATGTTCTCTTTGAGATACACTCTTCGACCTTATTTCAACTAAGTTGAAATCACAACATACCAACTAGACTAAATTTACCATATCACGTTCGCTCTGAGATACACTCTTCTATAATAATAACTTTATCTTTGTTGAACTCTAACAATTGAAAAGTAAAATTATGCTCCATCTCTAACATCACAAAAGAGGGTAACAAGTACTAATAACTAGCATGAAGGAAGATCTTTTGGAGGAGGAGGGAGAGTTTGAGATTTTCCATTTCCATTCAAAACAATCCATGCCATCTTCAATCCCCAGCTTGTATGGACCTCCAAATGACAGTGCATGAACCACACTCCTGCATTTATACTATGTCAATAAGCAATTCTACTTAAATATTAAATAATAGTCATTACAATCATCTCTTTAATCTATGGCAAACATAAGTTTGTGCATATTATTGCTTTCTTCTTCTATTTAAAGATAATCCATCATAATATGCATTCCTTGAAAGTTAATGTGATTCAAAATATTGATGCAAAACAAATCTTATACAATTGAATTCAAAAACTGCATGCACCAATATTTATGCAAAGTGATACCTGGATTATCAGCTCTAAATCGAAGAGCGGCCCAACCTCCAGAAGGAATCCCTATTGTATTTCTCTCGGGAGGATCCACCAAATTGAACTTCTTGGGGTCAGTGGAGGCATTGTAGTTGCCCACTCCCTGCCCAACAATGTAAAAATTGAATCCATGAAGATGCAGTGGGTGGCTCTCAGGGCCCACAATGCTGGTGTCCTGCAGAACGAGCTGGACTGTTGTGTTGAAAGGGAGAACATTGAGGTTGGTCCCATTAAGGGGCATGGTGTTGTTGGGAGGTTTGCCTGTGTAGTTAAAAGGAAAGGGTGGGTTGTCAGGGAAAGTGGTGTTATAGACGCCATTAGACTGACCGAAATAGTAAGCTTGAAGAAGAGCCGTGGTAGGCATGACAAAAGAAATGTTGTTAATGGAGGCTGTGAATTTGGTGTTGTTATTGGGGCCTTGGCAGGTCTGGTTTTGGGGGCAGGGGTTGAGTCCCAGTCCGATTGTGAAAAGGAAATGCTTGTCCACGGTTTGAGGAACGGGCGGAGGGGTCAGGCTTTTTAATTTCATGCTGAAGTTGGTTGCGAAGGACGTGTCGTTGAGGGCAGGAAGGGTGGGTGTCATTAGAGGAAAGCTATTTGCTGTGGAATTGGGAAGAACGTATTCTAAAATGGCGGCTACTGTGGAATTATCAAATGTTCCGGCGCCTGTGACGTAGGGCCGGGCAGACATGAGGAACCTGGAGGCGGGTGGCTGGGTTTTGGTGGTTAAGAGGACGTTGGTGGTCTGGCCGGGTGATATAAGAATTGTGTTGGTTTTGAAGGGCTTTATATATACTGCGTCCGTTTCTACAACGGTTAGTGAATGGTTGGCGATTGCAAAGAAGAGTTCATCATTGAGATTAGCATTGATTATGCGCAGGAGGTATGTTTTCCCTGGGGTGACTTTCAACTTGAATGTATCTGCATCATATTCAAAACTCGTCAGAAGTTTCATTGCATCCATAATATGGATCATAGAATATAAATTAAAACATTAGTGAAAACAACATACAATTACTTCCCAAAAAACAGACTTTTAATAAAGTGGACTTTGTAAACGGTTTTCCATTCTAGTATTATTAAACCAAACAATTTCATTTCTTAATGGTAGGTTTAGACAAGAACATTCTAAGCTTTGATTTGTTTAGACAGTTCATTTAAAATCACATTCGTTTTTTAGTAGGATCCATTTATTAATGTGAATTCATTTCTTAATCGCAGACTTGAACAACACACTCTAAGTTTTTACTTGTTTAGGTGACTCATTTGAAATCACACTCGCTTTTCAGTAAGATCTACTTATTAATATGACTTCAGGTGAACTACCTAAACAAGTCAAAACTTAAAATGTGTTATTTAAATAGACATTTCTTAAATAATCATAATTTTTCCACAGTCCATGAAAAATAGTATGAATATTTCTGATTTTAATTGTTTGTCTTTTTAATCAATCTTCGAAATCACACTCAGTGATCCATCATTAAAAAAAGACATTAAAACATTGATTAAAAAAAATATACAGTTCAAACCAAAACCAAAAACATTCATACTAGTAAAAAAAATTGATAGGAAAGCTTCTGTCCATGAGTTTACCATTGGCTGAGCAGTTATACAAAGGGCCGGGGAGGCCGTTTATGGTATAGGCATCGGATACATTAGGCCCGCCACCGGTTTGCATGGATTGGTTGATGACAGCTTCTGTGTCTGCGTTCCACCATTCTCCTGCAAACAGCAGCATTGGTTTTAATGTCAAGTTATCCTGTATGTTACCTAGCTGCTAATTATAACGAAACTCATGATGGCCAAGGTTCTCTAATTTACCAAAAATAATGGGCACTTCCTGATGTGGCTTAGGGAATGGGTAAGAGGCATTCTTTTTAGGTAAGATTATAATGGGTCCATATACACTGGCTCGCAGCCATGAAATGTGTGCATGCCACCACAGTGTTCCAGTCTGTCCTGTGATTTTGAATTTGTACTTATAACTCTGTCCATTTTGAATAGGACACTGAGTTATATAAGCAGGACCATCTGCCCATGCAGATCGCAGTTGACGAATTCCATGCCTGCATAAGATAAGATTTACATTCATTAATGTCGAGAGGTATTCTATAATGATAGTAAGGGATGAAATGTAATGAAGTGAATTGTTAACAAAAATTATTATCTTTTATCTTAAATTTGATAATCATTTATATATCAAAATAATAATATTCAATAATAAACATAATATTTCTAAAATAATTATAAACTGATATCGCTCATATTTTTAGATAGATATATTTAAGATATCTAGACAACGGACATAAATTGAATGTAATAAAATTCACACTAACAGAGTTTTGAGCCAGAAAGAACTGAATATCCGAAGAAACTTATAATTCTGTTGGCCACCTTTGTTACAAACATACCAATGAATACTAATGTTGTGGGATACATGATTTGTTACTTTGATAACAACACGATCACCTTCCCGAGCAACTACTGGGGGCCCTGGAAATTGCCCATTAACAGTGATCAGGCTCTTCGTATTGCAAAGCCGAGTCACATTCTTCAGTTTAATCTGCAAATGACAGAAAAACAAGTCCTCAAAAGCCTGTAAATCACAGCTGTTCTAAGACTTTATTGCAAAATAATTACAAACACTTATGACCCACATCGAACTTGTAACGCCTTGTGATCCTCGAATGTTTTCCTGAAACAGTATCGATCAGAAGTAGTATAGACACTATAACTGTTACAAATAGGCCGCCATACGTCTTGAAAGTAGTTACCATTGTAGCCACTTCAGTTTACAGACAATGAGACAAGGAGATCAGATTGAACTGGAAAAGGTAGGTATTTCCCAGTATTGTTAATCTGAGCCTTATCAAATGTTGTCAGCGGATATATACAGATCAAATCGGTTGTGTCGTCGGGTTAAATGTTTGGTAGTTTGGTAGGCTATATCAATCGAACCAAAATATTGTCTTTTTTTTTTTTGTCGACCTCATTATTTGAAGAAGATTTCTGTACTTTCAAATTATGTTCCTGTCTTCTGGCGGCTTGGATTTCTATTCAACTCAGGAGAGATGTGGCAACGGTCGAGTGGTAGTAAAGTAACATACCAACACATTTCCCAAAGCCGTAACACACCAAATTTTATTCCTGCTTTGCAAGCATTAATTGGTATACCAACTTCTGGTCCTCACATTTAACCGCAAGATTTCTATTCTAATATTTTCTTGAAGAGTAAGCAACAACTACCTATGAAGAAGCCTTCAGCCTGCAGATTGCATCTAGGGGAGAAGATTCAATAGCCTTCTATTTTAATTTTGTATGTCTATAGTTTAAATGCGGATTTCAATGATCTTTTTGGATTTCTTTATATGTGATTTAAGAGTTTAAAGTTATTATTTCACCTTCTGGATAGTTACAATGATCGCATATGAATCATTATGTACATAAAGAACTAAAAATGATTATTTAGAAATATTGACACCGATACCCACATATAAACCGTCCAAGCAACATCTACCTATGAAGAAGTCTTCAGCCTGTAGATTGCACCTAGGGGAAAGGACTTAATAGCTGTCCACTTTAATTTTGTATGTCTAAAGTTTTTAAACTCAGATTTTTATGATTCTTTTTGAGTTTTTTTTTTGTGTAATTTAAGAACTTAAAGCTATTATTTCAGCTTCTAAATAGTTAGAATATATATGAATCATTGTATTCATAGAAATTTAAAAATGATCATTTGAAAAGATCAACCGATACCCATTATAAACTGCCCACTAATATATTTTACAGTTATGCTTCATAGAGGTGTAGTTTGGTATTGATTTATCTTCTAGATTTTACAATTACGGTTCAAGGGGAATCTAGGACATGGTAAGTCAACATATCTGTGCTCCCGTTAGAATAAGAGATAAAAAAATGTTTTTTCAAAGCTATATTATACATCAGGTGACATTGACTGTCGATCCAACAAGAGCAGGGTAAAGGTGAGCGATTTTTAGGCTAGAGGTCGTATCGAACATGAACAAATTATAATAAAGTTCAACTACTTCTCGAACATTTAGCTTTCACATTTTGGTTGAAGGGAAAATTTTCCTTCAACTCGCAATTTCAGCGTGGGTCATGAGTGGTGTCTATTATGTCCTCGTCAGGAATGGACATCTCTACTCTAAGTCCACCTATTCCCTTTTTGGTGTGGAGTTTTATCGTTTTGATTTGGATTACTTGAGTAAAATTTCCTTGAAATTAGATTTTCTTTCTCGTTGTTTGAAACAACAATGAATACGATTGTATTTTATGTTTGGCGGTTGTATTCTAGGGTATTCATGTACTCATTTCAAATCATGTTAAATTGTGTAAAGAATATCCAGGGCAAATAATTTAAGGGAGAAACTAATATCTTTGTAATTCTATTGTAAGGTTACTTGTTTTCTTCACTATTTTGTTCAAAGTCATGCATTTAATAGATTAAGGGTTTGATTGAAGAGAATGCTAGTAAGAATATGGTGTAGATCAAAGATATAAGTCTCTTGTTCAAAGCCATGCATTTAGTCTATTAAGGGTTTGATTGAAGAGAATGTTAGTAAGCATAGGGTATAGATCAAAGATATAAGCCTAAATTTTTTGAAAGTTGCATTTATATCCCAATATGAGTGGTAAGAGTGAAGTTCAAGGCTTATGTAATGGATTGCAAAAGGTTGTGACAAAACAAAATATATAAATTTTAATATATTCACACATACACATATACATCAAATATCATAACACCTTAGATATCCTTTTGATCAACATGTGGTATACCATATTCTCATACCTCATCATATATATGATGAGATACAATGTTTACTTATACATCAACCCTTCTTTTAATCCTCATATTCTATCTCTTCTATTATACCATTTGATCTTAAATCATCTTCTATCTTACTCATCCATACCCATATCTTTCTATCTCTTCTATTGCATTGTGTGACCTTACATCATCTTCTATCTTACTCATTCGTGTCCTTATTTTCACTCATATCTATTTCATATACCTCACATATCTCTCATGCTTAATCCATTCATTTCTCTCTCAATTTCTCTTCCTTATGGGTAAACCCACAAAACTGGTTTACAATTCTAGTGAGGAAGGAAAAGTTTAAAAAAATGCCCCCATGCAAAAAAAAATGGTTTTTGAGGGTTTGAATGAACATCTACTTCGAGCAAACCCAAAGGGTGTTCGCTAGAACCCCACTTCAAGTGAACCCATTAAATGCTAGGTCCCACATTTCCTGGGAAAAAAAGCAAAGGAAAGGGTTGTGGAAGGGGGGTTTGCTTTAACCCTAGTTCGAGCGAACCTACAAGGGGGGTTCGCTCAGACCAGGGTTTGCTTGAACCCCCTTTTCCCCCTTCTCCCCCTTTGGCACAAAAAAACTCCAGAAATTTTCCCTTCGAAGCTTGAACTTTGAGGATGAAAATGGAGGAAACTTCATAGACCCAACTAGATGATGGTAGTCTTTGGAATGAGCTATTCCAATGAATATAATTTTAATATATTTTGATTTTGTTATGTATTTGTTTTTTTAGTTTGATTAAACATAGGTTTTTAACTGAAGATCAAGCTCTCTATTTTGCACATGTGAAAAAATAGCAGATTATCAAAAAAAAATTGAAAAATATTAGTGCACTAGATATTCAAGTCCTTAATCCAACAAAAAAATAATTGAATTTCGATACATACAAAAAAAATTATGTTGTATATGGTCCGCCTATGTCTGAATTGTAATTAGTTTGACTTTGAAACTTGATTAAGGAAAAAATATTCAATAAAACACTATGAAACCAATTGGAAGCACTAGATATCATAGTTATAAATCTAAATTTGAAAAAATTAGAATTTTATTCTTCATGGAAAAAAAATTATGTTGTACGATAAGTGTCACTCCTTAAAAATAGTGTTTACTAAAAAAAACTAGTTTTCAAAGGAAATGGAAAAAGAAGTGCAATCTGATTTCAAAAATTTTGGAAAAAATATATTTAGAATCTACAGAAAAAATTTCACAAATCACTAGTTTGTATCATCTTAAAATTCCTCACGGTTTAGCCGCTATATGTACCCGAAAGTGAAGATTTAGTTATAAAAAATCAATTTAGTGTCCAGTTTGGCCAAAAATTGTAAACCAGTATTGTGGCATCACCCTTATATAGGCTCTTAATTCCCTTTCATCTTTTCATTTCCTTATAACTTTTCATAGATATTCTTAATTATCCTTTTCCAATAAATTCACCTTTCTTTTTATGACATTTAAGTTTAAGCACTATAAATTATCAAAAATGAGGGATATTTTGGCATGTTTAAGGCTATTTAAGGGTTATATGACCCATCTATGACCATCCAAATGACTTGTGTGGAGGTTGTGTGATGTTGCACAACATCACATATCCCTCTAATGAGTGTCTAATAAGCATATATTGTACCGCAAGTCCCTTGGTGTAGTGTCTAGTTTTGTATCATCATCTTTTGTCTATATAGGATGTGAAACTCTTCTTATATGATACCACAAAACCTTTGTGGCATAGGATAATATCATAGAATGATAAATAATGCTATTTTTAGTACCACTAATACTTTCCAACATCATTCATAAGCCTAAAGCATTATCTCATGCTCAAGAAAACCTTATGAAATTCCTTCTAATTTTCCTTATTTTATTTTATTTTAGCTTACTTTCCTTGTTGTCATGCATATCTCAATTTACACGACTTTCATATTGGCATAGTCATTTGTCTTCTCTTTGAAACATGGCTTATATGGTGTCACACTCTCTTTATTCATCCATAAAATATTTAATCATCTCAAATGATGTTTTACCTTCTCTATACTTACCACCTTAATTATCTTAAATCCACCATGATTTTTAGCTTAGTTCCACCTCAAGTTGCTTGATTCACCTAAATTTTCTTTCTACCTCCCAACTCCTAAATTATTCTATTGAAAAAAACTTATTATTATTCCCAACTACCACTCTAGTGGTCAATATTTATGTATTGTGACTTGCATTAATTGTACTTGAATATCAACCATTGTACTCTACAATATTTATTAATTGATGAACATATAGTGATGTCCTATTAGTGTTCAACCTATTAATTTTCTCTATTAGTGATGCTATCATCTTATAATGGTTCCTTTAAAAAAATTATCTCCAACCTTGTTATATCATTTTATTTATTCTTTCTCCTCATTAATAGGTCTCGATATGTTAGTTTGACCAATATCTATAGTTTCCCCCCTTTTGTAGTCTCATCTAGAATATATTAGACTAATTCTTCCACACTTAATTTTTATGTGTTGTTATCTATGTGTCCCAATTAATGTATCATATTAGAAGTTTCTTTGTTATGTTTAACTTCCTTCTTTATTGTTACTTGTTCTATAGTAAACCTTTTTTACTCTATTTTAGTTCCTTCCTCTTTTCCTTCTTTTGTTATTTCTATCATTGATTTTTTTGCATTAACACAAAAAGTAGGAGCATAAATTTTTATTTTTTTGATTGGACCAATGTGGTTTATCTTCTCCTTGTAGAAACAAGCTCCATAATTTCATCCTTGTCTTTGTGTCATTATAAATCCTAACATCATAACTATTGCTTATAATTTTCTCTAAACTTGCATTCCCTTTGCCTTAACCCAAAATTTGATTGTTCACTTAGATCTATCAATTTTCCTTCACTTCCTCTAAGTTTAATTTTTTAGTATTAATTTTCATTCAATTATTCATGCTTATATTCTTTATAAACTTCTATAGTACTACTTCATTTTCAATCTTGTTTTTGTTAGCAAATACATATTTGTCTTTACCACTATATTTCCCTCAATTTCTTATATTTCTTGAAATTAACAATTATTTGTATCATAACATTTTCCTCTTTTTGCATTCTTACTTCTAGAATTTCTTAATTAAATCCCCCATACCTTACTGTAACATTGTATTCTTCTTTTTCTTGTTATTGCATTCCATTTTATTGCTAATTATTCTTGCTTCTACATCCTTGATTTTGTCTTTTACATTGCTATATTTTTGTATTCCTTAATTTTTCTTACCTTGAGTATCTTTGTAACTATTAAACATGCCATCACATTCTTGGTTAATTTCACTTAGTATCCATTTTTATTCTATATTATTGTATCCTCCTTAGCATACACATATTGATTCATTGGGCCTTCATCTTCCTTTCTTACTTGAAAATAACCATTTTGTGGAACCCCACCTCATTTCTCCATCCTCTTTGTCATCTTCCATATATCTCTTGCTCTCTATGGTTTTCTTTATACATTTATAGTGGTCTTTTTTACTTTTTTTACCTTTTGCAACCATATTTGTGGTATCTTCCACTATATTTTCTTCAATATTCTTGTTAACATATGTTAGTCTTAGGACCTATTATCCTTTGGTTTAAGCAAAAGGTCTTTATTTTTATATTTTGTGTCTTATAGTATTATGATATTTGACTTTTGTCAAGAAATTCATGTCCCTCATAGTCCATAATCTCAAAAAAATTAAGTGTTTGGAGTAGTCATATTTTTTCCTAAATCGGGAACAATTAGAGATTTTGGGGCCACTAGGAACTCCTTTATCGAAGGTTTCCAGTACATTAAGAACTTGTTTCTAAAAATGTTGTCAAATTTTTCCCAAGTTCTAGTAACCTTTAAGGTTTCTTGTTCCTTTGGAACCTCTAACAAGTTTCTCCCCACACCTAAGTTCCAAGTAAAGAGGAGTTCAAAGGTTCCTAGTTCATTGGGAACCCTTTTTCACCATTGTCAAGAGCTTCCTAAGTACCAAGAACCTAAGGAACTATCGATGAGTTCCTAGTTCCTAAGAAACCCTTGACACACAAAGGTGTGAAGAAAAAAAGTGAAGCATCAAAAGAATCGCTAGTTTTCAGAACCATGGGAACCTCTGACTCGTCCAAGTTCTAGGTGAAAATCCAACAAAGTAAGAACAATGGTTCCAAGCAAAGAAGAAAAGTGTTTGGAGGTTCCATAGGAACTATAAAGGAAGGAATTTACTACTCTTGAGTCTCAAGACAAAGAGATTCTTCAAGGAGAAAATAACCCTTGGTTACCTCAAGGAATAAAGCTCAAGTGACAAGATAAAGAATAAATAATATTTGCACAATTTAATCAAATGGAAACTAAACTACTAATAGAAAGAATATGAAATTACTTAACTATAAAAACATATGATAAAATTAGAATATCTAGTATACAAAAATGGAAAGAGTAGAAGGTATAGATTTTACCCCTAAGAGGACTAAGCAGCAACCATGGATGGTAGCAGATCATTGGGACATCTACGCCCCACATTATTGTCTCTAATAAAATAGAGAATAAAATCTTTCAATTTGACATTCCCAACTTTCCAAATTCGTACATCTACACATAGAACAAAACAAGAAAAATGTTGGGGGTTGTTTTGGGTCTTGCCTCACTCAAACCCCTATTTTGGCATTTCCACCTCCATGGACAACCAAATAGATAAAGATAGAAAAAAAAGATATGAAATGTTAAGACGTGTGATAGAAAAAAAACCTCGAAATGGAGGAGAAATCCTATCCTCAATATAATAGATGTATAATAGAAACAATCCCTACAAAGGAGGGAAACCCTATTAAGAGTGTAAAGATGTTATCAAATAGACAAGACAAAGGAACACGATAGCATTACCAACAACTTGTGGCTCCCCTCTTGGATTGATAGATGTGATAAGCTTGCATGAAAGATTGAATTGACAGTTGCTTGAGAGAAATCCAAAAAATATTCACTATGGAAGCTTGCAAGAGAGAGCAAGAAAGAATGAAGAAGAATGAACTAGAATGAGAGAGAGAGAGAGATAAAAATCAAATGAGATAACATAAGAATGAATGAGAATGAAAGTGAAAAATGGAGTTTTGTAAGGTTGCATGGGTGGTAAGAGTTGTTACATCAAAATTTCTAGCACAATGACATCTGCCATGGGCAAAGGATGCAAAATATTCTTATTCAAATCTTAGAAAGATTAGGGATGCTAGCATGTTTTAGAGACATTCACACATGGTGCAAGTGTCCTACTCAAAACTTTGCAAGAATGAGATATCTGAGTATTTAGTCTCTCATCATTGTTGCCTATGTGTAGTGTATAAAAATTTCATCCTTTATATTTTCACACTTGTTTGGGCCCTCCCTACTAAAATTAGGCTTCTTTATGCCTTAAATTGGTCGTATTTTACATCCACAAGCCTTTATTAATGCATCTTTCTAAGGATAATCCTGACATATATCAAGTGACCAATCATAATTCAATGATTTTGGATTGTATGACCTAGATTTAGTGATTTTCAACTCATACGCGCCACCTTGGGTGTATGGGTCCCACCTAAGTATTGGGGCCCAAATATGAATTTAACATTAAACTAAGCCTTTCTTGAAAATATGTCCCAAGCTTAGCCTAATGGGAATCATACACCACAACTGGTGTATGAGTCCCACTTAGCTTAGACTTAATTTAAATTCAAATTCTTGGCAAGATTTTATTCTCCTAGATCTGATGTTGGCTTGTAGTGTTATAATTTTGAGAAATTTGGCATAAATAAGTATAAATACAAGGTTATTTCACATATTTTCTCCTAGAAATTTTCATGAGCAAGTGTGATCTAAGAATTCAAGTATTCTAGAAATTCAAGAGCATTCAAGAGCATTCAAGAGTGATTATCAAGCATTTTGGAACATTATTCAAGTATCAAGCATCATTTCAAAGTCATCATGCATCATGTTTGTTTTTGAGCTAACATTTGTGATGTAGGTTTCTATGATTGAAAGTAAACATTCAAGTCAAGATCTATAACATACAAGCAAGATTCAAGATCCACTTTCATGCTATCCATTACATACAATATTTTAGCCTATTATTCTATTTAATTTCATTTCAAGGTTTGATTACCAAAATAGGGTTTGACCAAGGCAAACCCCTATCCACTAACAAAACAGCATTTTTCCCTCTCTTTGATGTGTGATTACAAACCTAATTGGTTTAGGTTGAAGACCTATTGAAGAGAAATATTGGAGAAACTTTTTCAAGTTGTCAAAGTTGTTTACAAGATCACAGAAAGTCACCTACAAGTTGCAATTCAATTTTTCAGAACTGGAGATTTGGTAGGAGGAAAGCCACATCAAAGTATTACAAGATATCAAAGTTTTAGAGAAACTTGATACTGAGACTAGATTTCCACTTGTGGTGTATGAGTCCTAGTATACATATTTTAAGAATTTTTCTATAGATCCTGATTCAACAGTTCTAGATTCTAGTTTCTATCCAGAAACCCTAATTTGGGATTAAATCACCCAGCCTAGTGTATGATTCCCAGTGTGCCTTAAAATCAACATTTTCAAGAATTTAGATCCTCATCCAAGCTTCTTCAAGTTTCTAGGTGCACCTCTGTGCTTTCTCAATTTATTGTTCTAGTTTGTATTCATTTTTAGGTCATTTATTTGCGTCTTGCATATCGTTTACATTTCTTGTCTTTCCAAGCCCTAGCTTGGTGATGAACCCCCTTTATACCTTTTATCATACCCTAGGACATGTTATTGTAGATCTCTTTCCCTCATCCTATCCTTGGATTGAGATCTCTAAGGTTTCCTTGAGTGAAAGTTGTAGAAAATTGGTGGTTGGATCTCCTAAATCATACATATACATACAATGACTATTTTTTATGATTCACTATGAAGTTGAAATCATGAAATTCTAACATATAAGATTTTATTATAAATGTGGCAAGCTAGATGCACAAGTGTGAAATTGCCACCAGGTACAATTTTATGACACTAAATTTTACCCCTACTTTAGTGAGTTAAATTTTTGAGAAAAATTAGCTACACTAAAGTAGTTAAAAAGACAAACACTAAATTTGAAAATTTCCAATTTTGTAGATTTTTGTGAAAAAGGATACTATAACTCAATTGTAGAGTTTGAGCATGTGGATATTGAAAATGCCCCTAACATTTGAGCTCAGTGAGAAACTACAATTCTTGACATGAAGCTTCATTATGTAAAACTCAAAATTGAATCAATTTCAAAATTAGAAGAAGCTACCACGGTGAGAAGAGTTCTTAAGAAAATTTTGGTGACTTAGAAGAAAAATTTGATACATAAGTCAGTGTATTTTGCCTCCTATTTTTTCCCCCACCTAGGTGGAGTGAAAATAGGAAGGTTAGTAGGGACACTTTAGCTGAGAAAAATGGATAAAACTGAGCCTATATATGTCTAGATGGGCCCATGGAAGGGTTATTTTACTATTTATTGCAAGGAGTTTGTTAACTTTTCTTGAGAGTTGTCAGAAAAATGCCTCACAAACAAGACTTCAAGCTTCCTAGGATCAACCAACTACATGCAAGTGTGGCGAGGGGTGACCCGCTGAATGAGGTAGGAGAAAATTTCACCATAAGTTTCATTTTTGTCAAATTTTTTAGCTTTTTTTAGTTTTTCGAGCAATGCAGGAATCCATTTGACATGATAACATTTGACAGATGTGCTGGCATCTCATTGACTTATTAGCATCTTTCGAACATGCTCATTTATTTCCTCATGTTGTCATAAGCTAGTTTAGTCTTGGATGTCAATGTGCCACATAGACAGCCGCATGGTGCATGATAGTCTCAAAGATAAATTTAGAAAAGCTTTCAGATGATCTAGAGTTTAGAAAAAAATTGAGATGTAGAATAGAAATGAATATTCCTTGATATAGCATTTAATTTTCTTGTAGGAGTGGCCCAAGGTCAAAGAGCACAATAATGGCACGATCTTAACATTGTTCCATAGTCATAGTAATGAGATCTACGTTGACAACTATGGTCTACTATAGCATGTCAAACTCTAGTGGGTTTATGCGATGTCAGAGATCTGGTTCCATGACCCATGCTCATGGTGTTGATGGATCGATGGGATGCATATACTTATACATTTCATCTCCCAATAGGGGAGATGCCTATTACTTTAGAGGATGTCTACTACATTCCTACACCTGCCTATCCATAGAGAGTGGGTAGAATACAAGGAGGGATGAATGGTCTAGGATGCCGAAGCCATTCAATAGTATTTCCTCGATGGTTTAGTATCAAAGGAGATGACCGGGCATATCTACATACACTAGATGGAGTAAGGTCGAGTGGCGATGTCATTGGGTCATTGAGTGATGATTGTGGTAGTCACATTGTAGGTCATGTTGGATGGGCGAGCCTCTCACCTCCACAAGGGCCTTTTCCACTACATCCAAGCCATGGAGGAGTGGAGGACTATATTCCCCTAGGTTCGAAGCATGATCATGCACCTATATCATGACCTTGGATAGTACGTCCACTATGATTACCATAGTATTATTGTCTGCATGCTTCTTCAAGTGTGGGTGTTCAAGAATATCTATTGCACATAGTTGATTGGGTATCCACAGAACCTAGGAAGTGGGTTACCTCAAGTGCATGCATACCCCTTGATATGTTATTGACATGAGGTAGCTATGGAGGATGCAACATGATTGACTCTTGGTTGGGTAGTCAAATCATATTATAGTACTATACTACTCCAGCACCAGATTGCTTGATAGTTTAGGAAGGTGCAAGTGATCCTCTGGTGGCTCCTATGTATATACAATCCCATAGGAGTGTGGTGCGAGTGGGATGCCAACCCCGTCCTACAATCATTGACATTGCACTTAATGATAATGACAATCAACTTGATGCCTTGGTAACTGATGGTGTTGACATCTTAGTTGGCTTTGCCAACTGGTGGCAGATAGTAGGTCCCACCTCAATTTTCCTAGCAAGTTCCCCTATGGGAGATGCTAGTACTCAAGGGTCTAAGGGAAAGGGTCTAAGGAGTGGTTGTGAGGGAGACAAGGCAAAGGCAGGTAGATTAGAGCAAAGTTCAAGGGAAGAAATGTGTGGCATCACCTATACATGCTCTACTAGTTTCAATGACATTTCTCACCATCTAGATAGTCATGCCTCCCTTAACAATTGTGATAGGGCCAAGCATCACTTCCCATAGTGATACTCTACCTCCAAACTCACACTCATAGGTTGGGGACCCAAGTATGAGTATGGCATATATTATTTCTTTTTAGTTATTTTAGTTCAAACTTTCTCATATATATATATATATATATATGTATGTATATATTTTGATAATATGGTTTTTGCATCATCTACTATCTCTATGGTTACAATTTTCATAGAGTGGCTAGATTTCTTTCGATATCGCATAATAAAGGCAATCCCAACTATCGATATTTAGGGTTAGTCCCAGATGCATATAGGCCTCCCACAATAGGGTTACATTCCCCTTTATTTGATCCTATATTGCATCTTAAGATGTCTTGTGAGGAGGCATAGTTGGATGTGTTCTAGTAGACCATTGAGCTAACCATGATGACTAGGTAGAGGAACCAATGGGTTGTGGAGCTCCTCATTACTCTTACCAAGAGAGATTAGGTCATGACACAGGGTGAGAGTATCATGCAGGCACATGACGCCTTAGAGAGCTAGGTTGATGACCTCGAGAGGTAGCTAGAGGCTTCTAGGATAGCACCTCCTGGACCTCAGGATCCTCAAGTGTAGCAACACAGAGATGAGTTGTGGTAAGCCTAGGAGTGGGAGGCTGCACTACTAGAGCATATCGTGTTGCTATGGGAGGAGGTTGTAGAGCTATGAGGAGAGATCTAGGGATTACAATCATGGATCCTAACTATGTCACATTTGCATTGATTGCATTCTTATGCATCTATCCATCATCAAGTCCTTCATTAGTGCTAGTGCTAGAGGGCTCAAGGAGCTAGGCACCTAGGGGTTAGAGAGTCAGTTCTTGTTGTACCATATCATTGATGTATAGCATTTTTGTTGTATAGATTCATATACAGATATATAGATACCACATTTTTTGATAGTGGTGTGATACATGCATATGACATTATTTTTGACATATATATATGAGATTTCAGATCATGATATGTTCTTTATGTACATATGTTTATTTATGTACAATTATTTGATTGATATATTTTATGGATGTATGCTCAAATTAAATGCTATCATGATTTAATAAACACACATTAGATGCATGTTTAATTAAATGTACAATGATGGTCTAATGTGTGACTAAAAGAGTTAAGCCAACACAATGCATGGATACACACTTAGGTATAAAACACATGTGTATATAATTCCTAATTAAATAAATTAAATACATACACATTTTTACATAATAACACAAATTAAGAAGATATTGTGTTAATGAAGAAATATCAAAGCATAACAAACTACAAACCTCAAAAATGGGGATGAGTGTCATGTAAATGCCACATAGACCTTAATATGCATAGCATTAATAGGAATTACATTGACTAGTTCTTTTAGAAGTGTACCATCCATAGATGATAATCCATACACATCAAAACCATATATAGAGGTGATTATGTAAGGACCTAATGAATTAGGGATAAAACTCTTGTTTTGATCAAGGGGCACATTTATATTTCTTTAGTTCTCATAGAGAATGAGATAACCTACCATGTACGTACAAGAAAGAACACCTTGATTGTAATGTTTAGAAATGGATCTTTGATAAGCATGGAGATGGTCGAGGGCATATTATCAATGCTCATTGAGAAACTCAAACTAGTTTAGATGTTCAACATAGTAAGTGTCATGATATCAATTAACCCTTTAAGGGAAACTCGAAGAGATGAAATTTCCAACTCTAAAGGAATGATAGCCTTGACACCATACACGAGGTTGTATGGGGTTGTTCTAGTAGTTGTACAAACACTCATGTGATAGGCCCACATGGCATATGTTAATTGAGTATGCTAGTCCTTACCATGTTTAATCACTATTTTTCAGAGAATTAGCTCAAGGAGTTTATTAGATGCTTTAGCTTGGCCATTAGATTGAGGATAATAAGGTGTAGAAAACTAATGTTGAATGTGAAATTTCTCCAAGAATTCCTTCACCTATTTATTCGTAAATGAAGTACCATTGTTGTTATACCTTGTTTCTAAGTTACCAAATTACTTTTAATTTTATGAGTAAATATGTTTTTAATACAATTTTATGACTTTAATATGTTCAATGGATGGGGGAAATGTATGAATATGTGTTATGATAAATTAATCTTTAAATGATTTAATGATGCGTATGATATATTATGAATATGATTTATATGTATTAGTTGATTGTGTACATGTTGCACTAAGTTGGACGCAGGAAATGTTTGAATCCTCCAAAGGGGGGGGAGAGTATTACCCAAGAGAGTAGTTTGGTATGGAAATCAGTGGTATGTCTATCTGAGTAGATACACACATGCACTAAACCAAGTAGGGTAACCTTGTTGAGTCAATTTAAGTTGGGTGTCAGTATGTGTTAAACCAATTTAATAGCTTTAGGGTTGTTAGATAGTAGGATAGTTTTCTTAATTATTTTGATCATTTAGTTAATTTGAGTAAAAGTGTTAAAACCCTTGTGATGAGCAAGAGATATATATTATGTATTGAATATATATGGGTACATATATATTGAATATATATGTATGCATATATGCAATGGCACATACATATGTACATATGTAGGTATGAGCATATATAGATAGTAATGTCTATATATACCCATACATTGATACATAATATGTATGTGAACATTCATATATATATATATATATGTATGTATGTATGTATGTATTACATATATACACATATCAATATATAGATATATTGTTATATGTAAATGATGGTAATATATATATGTTGGAGCAACCATGGTAGGAGGGTCCTCAAGAGAACAATTTGGACCGTGCAACAAGAATAACACAACAAAAATAACACAGAATATAGAGACAAATGCATATGCAAATATTCTCATTAACAAAAATCTCAATTACATTCAACTGACAACATCCGGACTTTCAGATTTGGCTCACAGGCCTGATACAACATGCTAAAAAATACAACATTCTGACATACTCCTAGATGCGAGCAAAATTTTACATATCAAATCTATCTTAATCTACTCACTCAAATATTTCCCTTCTAATGATTGATTACAAGATTTATATCATATCCGCAATTCTAGAAATATTTGTGTCGGCCAAAGATCATCACATTATCCAAGGAAAGAAAATGTACCATGCACATGAATAGGTCAGCCTCAAATTTGAATTACACTTCAACAGGTACATAAGATGAAGTGTGGACCTATAATGAAGGTCGGGGGCACTCCAAGGAACAATTAAAGTCACATTGTTAAGGTCCACAAGTCATGGGGATGATCCACAATGATCGAACTAGCCAGAAAGTTTGAAATTATTTTGGTGTCGGTTCAAGAAACTTCCATGAAATCTAGAAGTGATAACTTTCCAAAAAAAGATCCAATCATGTTCAACTCTTGGAACAAGGAAAATGAACATGTCAATGATGTACACAAAGATCCATAGGGTCTGGTGAGTAGAGATGATGAATCCACCAACATGAATTGAGAAAGAACAAAACAAGAACAAAGAACTAAAAGAAAATATTTTTGGTTGATGCAAGATTGCCAAGAACCAAGGATGCTCCTGCATTAGACATTTGGGGTTATTGAAAAGTGAGTCCCTCACTTTTTTAGGGCTAAAGGAAAACCAAGATGATCTACCTCAACCTAAGAAATCCAAGGAGAATCCTCAACTGGTCTACCTTTCCACTTCACAAGATATTCTTTGTATTGTCTTCCACGAGTCTTCCTCCCATCTCTGACATCCAAAATATCTTCAATCTCATCTGACTACTATTTAGGAAACTAATTCTCCAATTTTGCTTCATTGTTTTCATTGAATTTTGCTTCATGGTACTAATATAGATCTGCAATGTTGAATATAGGTGATATTCCCATACCTTCTGGTAACTCCACTTCATACGCATTTCCTGAATCAAATTTCTTCAAGATCTTACAAGGTCCAAACTTCCTCATCTTCATATTATTGTATGTGCCAACTGGAAATCTTTCCTTCCTCAAGTATACCATTACTTCATCTCCAACTTAAAATTCATTATGTCTCCTCTTTTCATCTGCTTTCTCCTTGTATTTTTGGTTCATATCTTCCAGCTGTTGAACATTCACTTGAGTATGCACTTTCTTCATGTGCTCTACAAATTCTTTTTCTTTTGCACTCCTCTTATCTTCCATACTAATGTCTCTCAATTCTGATATACCTCTAGGATGAACTCCAGTAACAATCTCAAAAGGTGTCTTTCCTGTACTCCTGTTTACTGAATTATTATAACCAAACTCTGCTTGTGCAAGGACTAAATCCCTTGCAAGGACTAAATCCCAACTTCCAGTCTTCTCTCCAACCAAACATCTTAGAAAATTCCCTAAACTCCTATTTACTACCACTATTTTTCCATCATTATGTGGGTGAAAAGTAGAACTAAACTTCAAATCTATCTTCAACTTCTTCCAAAGTGTCTTCCAAAAGTAACAAACAAACTTTACATCTCTATCTGAAATAATACTTCTAGGTAACCTGTGTAATCTGACCACTTCTTTGAAAAAAAATCTGCTACATGTGTTGCATTTGTTTTCTTCTTACAAAGTATGAAATGTTCCATCTTAGAAAATCTATCTACCACCACAAATACAGAATCATTACCTCTTTGTGTCTTTGGAAAACCAAGTATGAAATCCATACTTATATCTTCCCAAGGTCTCTCCAGAAATTTCAAAGGCTTATACTTGTCCAACATTCTGACTACTTCCTTTTGCAACTTGACAAAATCTGCAACTTTGCACAAATCTCCTAACATCCTTATGAATCTGTGGCCAAAAGTAATTCTCACTCACTAATGCTATTGTCTTATCAACTCCAAAGTGTCCTGACATTCCTCCACTATGCTTCTCCTTCACTAAGTTATCCCTCATTGAACTTTTGGGTATACACAACTAATTTCCTCTAAACAACATATCCTCCTAAATGAAATAATCCAACCACTGACTTCTATCCTCCAAAATAGGTTCTTTGCAAGCTCTCCAAGATTCTACAAAATCTGGGTCTTCCTCATACAACTTCTTCAATTCATCAAAGCCTAATACCTCCACTCTCATCTCTACCAATAAATTCCTTCTCCTGCTCAAAGCATCATCAACTTTATTTGATTTTCCACTCCTATGCTTCAAAACAAAAGTATAAATCTGCAAGAACTCTACCCATCTCATGTGTCTCTGATTCAACTTACCTTGACTGCTCAAATATTGCAATGTTTGATGATTTGTATACAACACAAACTCCTTAGGCAACAAATAATGTCTCCACTTCTTCAAGTCTTGAACTATAGCAAAAAACTCCTAATCATACACTAAATATCTCTTTCTATCATCATTCAACTTCTCACTAAAATAAGCTACAGGTCTCCCTTCTTGACTCAATACTACTCCAATTGCATTTCCACTTGCATCATAGTCTACTTCAAATACCTTATTGAAATCTAGTAAAGCCAACACATTCTTCTCAGTCACCTTCTACTTCAACAATTTAAAACTTTGATCAAATCCAGACTTCCACCTAAAATCCTTCCTATCTCCTCTCATTGTTTCTGTCATAGGGCTACAAATAGAACTAAAATTCCTAATAAAGTTTCAATAGAAACTAGCCAATCCATGAAATGATCTTGCCTCTCCAATATTATTTGGTGTAGTCCACTCAACAATTTCTCTTACCTTCTCAAGGTCCATCTTCAATCCATCCACAAATATCACAAATCCCAAATATACCAACTCCTCCTTCATGAAACTACACTTCTTAATGTTTATCAGCAACTGCTCTTCTCTCAACCTCTGCAAAACTTGTCTTATATGCAAAATATGTTCTTCCCTAATCTTACTAAAAATCAATATTTCATCCAAATACATGATCACAAACTTACCCAATAATTTATTCAATACCTCATTCATCAACCGAGTCATGAAAGTAATCGGTGCATTTGTCAGTCCAAAAGGCATCACCAACCACTTATACAATCCTTCATTTGTCTTGAATTTTGTTTTGCAATCATCCCCTTCTCTGATTTTGATATGATGATATCCACTCTTCAAATCTATCTTTGTAAATTACTTAGCTCCACTTAAGCAATCCATAATGTCATCCATTTGAGGAAAAGGAAATCTATACTTTGCAGTGATCTTGTTTATGGATCTAGAATCTATGCACATTCTCCATTCTCCATCCTTCTTAGGTGCTAACACAACATGTACTGCACATGGGCTTAAGCTTTCTCTGACCAAAACCTTCTTCAACAATTCTTGCACTTTTCTTTTCAACTCCTCATTCTCAGTCAATGTCATCCGGTGTGATGATTTATTAGGAAAACTAGCTCCAGGAATTAGATCCATACAATGACTAATACTCCTTACAAGTGACAATCCATTAGGTACATTATCTGAAATGATATCCTCATACTCTATCAACATCTCCTTTATCTCTTCCGATTGTTCTTCTACATGCTTCAAGTCTTCAACCTTCTTAGGCAACAAAGCATAGCACACATTCTCATGTCTTAATCCATCAAGGAATCTCCTTCCATCAACCAAACAAACCCTAGCATTCATACAAACCTCAACTTTAGGAACATCTTCCAATGGAAACAAAATCTTCTTCATCCCATTAGAAAAAATGGTGTATATATTCTTCTTTCCATCATGAATAGCCTGTCTATCATAGTTCCAAGGCCTTCCCAACAAAACATGGCATATATCCATGGCATGATATCACACAAAACTTCATCATGGTAATTTCCTATCTTTAATTTCACCAAACATTGTTCACTTACCAATATCTTATGCTCATCTTGAATCCAAGCAATTTGATAGGGCTTCGAGTGTTTCAACCTTTCCAAATTTAGTTTAGTCACCATCTCTTCATAAACCAAGTTCTCAGAACTTCCACTATCAAAAATCACTTTGCAACATTTACCATTCACCTTGCATATGGTACAAAACAAATTCCTTCTCTGCAATTGCTCCTTTTCCAACTCGCTTTGACACAATACTCTTCTATTCACCAACACTTCTCCATCTTTTGGTTTGTTAGATGGCCTAGTATGTTCTTCCTCAAAAAAGGTTGCCCTTCTATTTTCTCTATCTTACTGCTTGTCTCTCCCTGATTACATTCAAATTCTCTATGCCCTTCTCCACCACATTTATAATAGGTTCCCTTGAATATTCTCTTCTCCTGTCCTCTATCATCTCTTTTGTAACCTTAATTTCAGTAACCACCATAACCTCCTCTTCTGTAAGATTTTCCATCACCTCTTTGGTATGAATTGACATTCTTACTAACCTCCTTATCCTTTTTCTGATCTGGAAAAGATCCTCTTCCTCCTCCAATGAAAGTTCTCCCTCTCTGAAATCTTCCACCTCTTCCTCTCTGTCTCTACTCATTTCTTTTATTCAACTTCTCCATTTTCCTTTAGGGCACACTGATATGCCTCTTCCACACTCACCAACTTGATCAAACTAATTTCATCCTATATAGATGACCTCAAATGATTCACATATCTGGCTACTTGCTCAATCTCATCCTCCGAATGTCTAGTTTTGATATTCAACTTATAGAATTCCTTAGTATACTTTGTCACACTAGATTCTTTCTGCTTCAAATTTTGCAACTTTCAGAACAAACTAATCTGATAATCTGTAGGCATAAACTTTTTTTTAACCTATTCACCATTTGATCCCATGATTTTATCTTTTCTTTTCCTCTTCTTTTTCTATCTATCTGCAAATGTTCCAACCAAAGGGATGCATGTCCTCTCAACTTTGTACAAGCATATTTCACCTTCTTATCTTCAGAGGTACCTTCAAATTCAAAATATTTTTCTATTTTTGTAATCCAATCAAGTAATTCTTTTGAATCCAATGTACCATTATAATTTAGTGGATTGAAATGTGGTCTTGTATTCACTTTAGTTAGGGCTCTTATGAACCTCTCTTCTCCCTGATCAAGGTCAGGTTGATCTTCTCTTCCTCTTTCTTCCTGTACATCTACTTCTTCATCACTCACATCATCAAATGGTCATCCTCTCCTCTGGGCTATTTCAACTACATCTAACTTGGCAGCAATTCCTCTTAACATCTCCATCATAGCTTGGTATGCATTTCCACGTGCTCCATTTCCTCTACCATTTCTTCTTCCCGCAATCTTTACATAAGTCCTCTGTAGTTGCAGGTCAGATCCTCAATCTGCCACCCCACAACAAATCTTCAATAGGACTCTGTGAATTTTGATGACCTCACATAGATCAAATCTCGCTCCAATACAAATCTAGTGTAGCCACGGCAGGAGGTTCCTTCCAGACCATGTAGCAAGAGTAACACAATGAAAGCAACACAAAATATGGAGGAAAATATAGAAGAAAATATTCTCATTAACAAAAATCCCAATTACATTCAGCCAACAACATCTGGACTTTCAGATTCAGCTCACAAGCTTGATACAACATGTTCAAAAATACATCATTCTGAAATCATCCTAGATGCGAGAAATTTTTTACAAATCGGATATATCTTAATCTACTCACTCAACTACTACCCTTCTAATGATCAATTACAAGATTTATATCATATCCGTGCAATTCTGGAAACATCCATGTTAGCCAAAGATCATCACATTATCCAAGGAAAGAAAATGTAACATGTGGATGAATAGGTCAGCCTCCAATTTGAATTACACTTCAACAAGTGCATAAGATGAAGTGTGGACCTATAATGAAGGTCGAAGTCACTCCAAGGAACAATTATAATCACATTGTTAAGGTCCAAAAGTCACGGAGATGATCCACAATGATTGAACTAGTTGAAAAGTTTGAAATTATTCTGGTGCCAGTTTAAGAAACTACCATGAAATCTAGAAGTGATAACTTTTCAGAAAAAGATCCAATCATGATCAACTCTTGCAAAAAGGAAAATGAACATTTTGATGATGTACACAAAGATCCACAGGGTCTGGTGATCAATGATGATGAATCCACCAACATGAGTTGAGCAAGAACATAACAAGAACAAAGAACTGAAAGAAAATATGTTTGGTTGATGCAAGATTGCCAAGAACCAAGGATGCTCCTGCATCATATGTATAAGTTAATGACCTATATATATATATATATGTATGTATATTAAATTGATTAAAATAGATTTATGAATATATATATATATATGAATATATATATATGTATATATTATAATAAAGAAGCAAACAATATATATATACATGAATGATATTATATGCATATTATTGTTGTTATAAAATATGTGTTGGAAGCCATTTTTCATGGAAAAGATACCATGCATTAAGGAGATAGGTAAATACAACATAGGAAAGTTTGGAAACCATTTATAGTGTTTGTTATAAACAATAAAGCCACCCAACATAGGTGCACACTTGGTAAATTATAAATAGAAGGAATGAATACCACGAATGAAGTAAAGTGTAAATAGAGTTTTAAAAACCATGCACAAAATATGATAGGAATCTTTGACCAGATAAAAAGCAAGTGAAATAATCTATTTTGAAGCCACGAACTCGGGTGATTGAGAAAGAGGTAAAAGTTGATCATGTTTGGCAATTTTACATGCCAATATATATAAATTTTTCCTAATATTAAGAAGGTGCTAGCAAATGGAAAATCTACACCCAACATGCCAAATCGACTTAGGAGGAAGTAGAGTTTCTTTTTTATTTGCATATGCAAATGAAAAATGCACAACTACAACCCATGATTGGCAGAGAATAAGAGAGGTGGCAATAATATCAACTTTATTTTAGTAGTCAATCTCTCAATTTGCATTATATAAGAATAGTAGCAACTCTCTATTTCGTGGGTTCATTTTGAAATCATTTTTCATATTTGTGAGATTGAGAGCAACATAGTTGTGAGTTTGAAGAGCATAGAGTGTTTTTTTTAGTATGAGGAAATGGTTGATTGATTAGCCCTTGATATCATTTGAAGTAATAGCAGCAAGGAAAGTTGAGAATAGAGGAGGTTGTAGGAAAAGCTATTGTGCATTAAGCAAGGAGTTGTAGGATACTCATTGGGAGCTATTTTATAGGAGGCATGCTTGAAATATATACTTCTCTTTCTCTTTTCAATTCCAAAACTAAGTTTGAATTTGGTTTGAAAGTGTTTGTGATATCATTGTGTGCATACTATTGCTATTGGATAGTTTATGAGAGCTTGTACATTTGGTTGGATTTTATATAAGCTAGATTAGGGAATCTAAATGATATGATAAGCAGCTATCTTGATTATAATGCTTGATTAACATAACAAAGAAAAGCTAAATAGGGTAATAGGTTAATATTAGGAGCAATACAAGGTTGTATTTGTATTATCTGTATGAGTTATGTTGCTTTGTGATGAAAGGGATTGAAATCCTAATATAAGTATTATGCCATTACTATCTAGAGAATGATGTTATTTTATATGAATATCTTAATTTGGTAGTTTAACCATGGGTAGAGAACTTATGTTCTCAATTTATTGTAACCCTTGAAAATGGGAGATTAGTTTATTCCCTAGGGTTAGGTTATACACTTGAATAAGAGTTTATATCATCTTTAAACAAGATATTTAGAACACATATTAGAAGTAAATACATCCTCACTATATTTGAATGATGCTATCTTATATTTTGACCAAAAATACTATATTGGAAAACTAAAGACAAAATGCGAGGAGATTTTAAGGTGTAGAAGCACAAACTCCTCTCAAGTGGAAAATGTTCTCTAGATTGGATATGACCTTATCATACATTTAAACATGTGAATAGATGTTCCATATTGAAGGAAAAGACATATGATTGTCTACGTACATACAAACATAGGTAGCTTATATAAATGATGTAAAGAATAACTTGGAAAGAGCCATGAGGAAGATGGAGGCTAGTCAAAAGCTTCTTAGTTGAATTATTAGAAGTTAAATAGCTAATTATGCTGACTTATTATTGGACATTACTATGAACATAAGATATTATATCAAATCAAATTAAATGATATTTAATATCATGAATTATCAGATAGGTTATGGTGACCTAGAAGGATGGATCCATACTAGGTATAAATAAAGAGTTTAAAACTTAACAAAAAGAAGTAATCTTCAATTCAAGTTTAATACTAAATTATTATACATATCAACATATTTTCAATGCTTTAGATTGAGACTAGGTGTGTCTAGTCGGTGACATGGAGTCATCAGTATTAACTAATTTTTTATTAAGTAAGAGAGTATTTACTTCCATGATTGAAACTAAGGACTTGAATAAGAGGTAGTAGCTAGTCCCAATTTGTTACAATATGTAATAGGGTATTCAAGAGAATGTTTCAAACCTATTTGGTCTATGAAATCAATGTTAGTGTGTCATCACTTTTGAATAAAATATTGTTATGATTATTAACCTTTGGGGAAAACCAAGAGAAAAGTTAACCATAGGTCAATGGATTTTCCAAGTTGAGTAAGGGTGGGTGAACATACGACACTACTTCAAAGAAAGTGGATTTCTTATATATGAAAGCTTTGGCCATAGTAGGTGTAAAATTCATTTCTTACACTTTGTCAATTCAATGCGATTCAAGTTTCCATAGCTAGTCATTAGTGTCACATGCATTGTTGGAGTGGATCCATAGTTGTATTGTTGTACTATCTATGTAGGAAACAACACCAGATACTCAAATGTTCATTATTATAGGTTTCTATACCAAACTCTTTGTTGAAGGGTAGGGCCACTTCCAGTTAGGAATATGTGTGAGGGACCGCTTAAGTCCATGGTTGGAGGAGAAGCGCTTGAGTGATGCTCTCCCTCTTGCAATCAGTAGCTGAGGCTTGTAGAATAGAAAAAGTGTGATCTAGATGAGGACACCTTAACTGTTGAACTCTTGTAAGTTGTGAATTTGTATATGAACATGATCATGAATTAGTTGTAATATGTATTTGAAAAGATTAGGTACATCTATTTGGAATTATGTAATGTTATACCATTTATGAAATGATAAGTGAAAATTATTTATGCAATGTGCAATTTGTTGGCCCATGTTTGTCATTGCATCAAAATATTGATCTATCAATTCCCAATACAAATGGTAGAGACATGGATCACTCAAGAGGAAGTTAGTCCCTTGTCATGAATACTGAGGGGAGTAATGACCATCTTCCAACAATCTCCCCCTCAACATTACCTGAGGGGATTCAAACCTGTGACCCAATGCTCTAATATCAATTGGTGGCCCATGTTTGTTGTTGTGTCAAAATATCAATCTATCAATGCCTGATACAAATGGTAGAGACATGGATCACATGGGTGGAAGTTATTCCCTTGTCACAAATCCCAAGGGGAGTGCTGACCATCTACCAATGCAATTATGTTATCGATAAGGAATAATTTTATTTCCCTATTTTTAGAAACTTGTGATTTAAAAGTTAGGTGAAAACTCTTGAGTGAACATTGGGTATGTTACATGTGGTATCAAAGGTACCAAGTTTAGCACTCAGACTGATGAGCTCATTACACAAGTTTTTTGCAAACATTATCAATGGTTAACATTGAAAATTTCCTATGCCAAGATGGCAGTGGAAAGAAGAATAAGGAAAACAGTAAGGAAGCTAATTTCTTGAAACTTGTCTAACTTTGGGACTAGGAAAGAGTCATCCCTGAAGGTTAATACTCCTAAATCAATAATTCATAGAGAGATGCCCTTGGGTTATAGAAGGAATGCACCTAGTTTAGTAAGAAGGTTATGGATGAGTACTTGCAAGTACATCCACCTTTCAAAATTATTTTAATTGACTCTGAGGGTAAGAAAGAACCTAAATAGATCCCTCTTTCTAACTACATTTTTTAGTCACAAGGAGTCAAAGATTATGTAATCCATCAATATGATTAATGTTTATTGATAAAAATGCTTAATTAGATAAACTAATCATAAGCATAAAATTGAAAACTTCATGTGAAGTTGAAAATTCAACATATTGTGAATTAGAACCAACTAGGGAGGTATCTAGGAAGTGGACAACCTTCTGACAATCCTGATTCAAAATGAGATTAAAACCTATTATAATCAAGACTGGGAGTTGGTACCATAGAGTAAAGCTTAGAGGCCAAAATAGGTCTAAAAAGGAAGCAACTCAAAGAAGGTGCAGATGAAAACTAACATGATCTTATCACCAAGAATGGGCATGGTTAATTTGGAGTTAAGACTTGAAAATGAGAAAAAAATTGACTAAGCATTGCTCGGTTATAGTTAAAAATTCATAGAAAAGTTGGTTGCAAGGAAAAAACTTAGATAGTAAAGTAGGCTAACTAGATGAGAACTCAAGTAGAGTAGTGTTCGGTTAAAGTTTGGATTGAGCTTCTAAGTTTGACAAATTAAAATAAATTTATGTTAGTCCCTTTATGATGATTTGAAGACATTCTAGGGGTAAATTGGATATCAAGGATACTATGTTGCCAAATCAGAAGAATAATTAAGTAATTTTGGGAACAAAAAGTATTTACAAGGTATACCTAATGAGGGGAAGAAAGGAAAGTAATAGTCAATCAACTAAAAAGGGCCAAGAAAAATTATGTTAACTCCATGAGAAAATCTAGATAACTACAAGTGTTCAATTTTAAAGTTGATTTAATGTTTTATAAGTCTTAGAAGCACCAAGGAGGGGAAGAAGAGAAGTATATGGATACAAAAATGTACCCTATTCATTGAGGTTTGATTGTGTATTTCCAGTCTATGAAAACTTTTGACTTCTCCATAAACATGGTTCTTAGATCAAAAACCTTATATTCAAATTTTTATACTTAATGACCACAAAAATTTTGTTGGAGTTGAAGGATAAGATATAGGATCTATTAGTGAAAGATTTGAATGGTTAGGGAAAATTTAGAGGCCTTTGATCAAGTAAAAGATAAATAATTACGACACCAAATCTATGAGTTATAGATTTGGAAGATCAATTTATGGTTATCAGTAATACCTTGAGAAAAGGATAGGCAGTATGCTTATTTAAGAAAGGAAAGTTATCGCCTATGAGTTAGGAAATGGAAGATATATGAATGAAACCATGCTCTGCATGATTTGGAGCTAGCAAAAATTGTTATGCTTGGTAACTATGTAGGAACTATTTGCTTGGACAATTTTTGGAGTTAAAAACAAACTAGCATGGTTAAAGTATTGCTAACCCAATCAAATCTAAATGCTCATTAGAGGAGATGGCTTGAGCTGAAATCAAACTAAGATGACATTGAAATCAATAATTTAAAGGGAAAGAAAAACCAAGTTGTGGAAGCCCCAATGTCAAAGGAGACATATCTCCTCAAAAATATCTATTCATTATATATTCAAGAATCAAGTGTGGAAAGATTCCAAAGAAGATGTTTCATTTAATTCTTGAATGGAATACTAAGAATAAAAGTAAGAACCTAAGTACCAGACTCAAAGGAGTTACGAAGTACGGTGTGGTAAGAAGTTTAATTGGTACCATATTCATGACAATTTGGAGTGATAAAATTATTGACTAATATGGAACAACTATATTTCTAGAAGGGAATGGGGAGAGATGTTGCAAGGATTATAATAATTTGTCTAGAGTGCCAAAACGGTGAAGATAGGATGTCATCACTCAGCAGGACTTTTATATTCTCATGAAATTCCATAGAGGAAGTGGTAGATCAATAGTATAGTTTTTGATCTTCCTATGTCAAGGTTTTGGAAAAAATTATTTTGGTAGTGGTGGACAGGCTCACCAAGGTAGCCAATTTCATATCTAAAAATTTGACAGGTAGGGCACTAGTCATAACCAATAATTCATGCAAGAAGTGTTTTGGTTGTGTGGTGTTCTTGAGAAGATTATCTTAGAAGGGACACGTAAGTAACGTTAAGGTTTAAATAAACCATAACCACCTTATTGAAAATTCAATTGAAAATAAGCTCATCTTATCACCCTAAGACAAATAGTCAAACAAAAAGAGTAAACCAAGTCCTAGTGGATTTGTAGAATATTCCTATCATTTTGTAATAAAATTTTATCCATTTGAAATATTATACGAAAGGAAGGGTTGAATTCCTATAAGCTGGGATAAGCTAGGAAATAGGATTAGCCTTAGTCCAGAAATGTTATTAGAATGGAAGATTAGATCAGGATGATCAAGGAAAGAAATAAGTGGAGAAGAATGATAGGCAAGAAATATTTGTTAATACAAAGCATGATTCACGGAGCAGTGCTATTATGTTTTAGATTGAAAGGTGTTTAGGGGTAGTATTATGCTCGATATTGGCAAGTGTCTAGGAGCAGTACTATTATGCTCAAGATGGACATTAGTGATAGTGATGGTTGTTCTTGGTTAGAGAGTTGTCTGATGGTGAAAAAGTCTAGAGAAAAGGATGTGAACCACGATGTATTGCACAATGCATTAACATTCCTTTTCTATTTGTGATGCACTAAGGACAAGTGTGTGTTAGCCAATGTGAATGTGTTTTCTAGTCATTGTGGTATATGTGACATGTATGAGCAAGTCACTATTGTACTTATGATGTAAATATGAGTCATTATTAATGTACTTGTGATGTATATCTCTTAAGAGAGAGTTTTATTTAAGTACACAAAGTCTTCCAATGCATTAGTATGGTCACTTAGTGCAAGGTCTAGTAAGGATGGGATTGTAGAGGGTAGAGTTATGCAACAAGATGTTGGAACAAACAATCTACTGAGAGGAGGGTGAATCAGTAGATCACATAAAAAATTAGCTCTTAATACCTTTAAGAAGGTTAATTCCTTTTAGCCCTTTATGTGTAGATTAAAACATATCATGTAGAGAAATAACCATTCATACACATAACATCACATAACATGGGATATACATGGAAAACCCAAGATGCGATAAACCATAGTGAGAAATGCTACTAAAATCTACTTTCCTAATCCAACCTCATAATCAAATGTCTAGATTATAATTTTTAAGGGCACCAACCCTAAGGAGACACCAATCCCCTAGTTTTAAGTGCACCCACTCCAAGTAAGCACCAACTCCCTATTTTGAGCACCTATCTAGATATTTGATTGCACCCACCAATTAGATTTATAAAGTTATGTATTACAATTTGTTCTTTTGAACACAATTCAATGTTGCAACTTATTGCAATTGCACAAATCTTTGGTGTTATTTCTACAACTCACATCTCTACTCTGCACCTCTCCCTTTTTCTATTAGTGCATTCTTTTTCCACCTCAAAGTATCATGCACACATTCTACAATTTTTTGTTTTTCACTTTGAGTGTTAACCCTAATGAAGATCTCTAATTTTTGTTTAGGCTCTACTCATTTGTAACTTATTCATTCTCTTCACTCACTCACTCTCACTCTCTCTACTAGTTGCACACTCAACACAGACAAATTTGATTGTCTTAATTTTTGTTTATCTCCACTGAATTGCAATTACCACCTCGAGTTTTTCACACCTATACAAATCATCTTCTAGGGTTTTCTCTTTTGCTATCTTCTCTAGCAAGCCTCTTGATCATGAAGCCACACAAACTTATCATCAAATTTTGATTTGTTGTAAACATGGTGTTCTTCGATTTGATTTAACCCTCCATCAGGTGACTGAGATCATGTGACTTGGCATCTTCTTGCACCCCCTCGATCAACCAAGGTCTTCATATGTGAACCTCATGGAATTATGAGGAATAAACTAGGATGGTGCCACATGGCACCCTTAGATCCCTTAGATCATGGGTCTACCGTCAATTTTGTATAAACCCTATAGTGACCATTGTATTGGATGGACACGTGGCATCCTCCTGCACCACAACACATCTTTTTCAATGAATATTTTATTTAGTGTGGGATGGTGGGGGGAAAAAAAAATGAACACATGGCCATGTGGGACCAAGCAACACTTCACTTAAGACATTCTTAGTGCACCTGCTTCAAGTTATGACCAAAATGGGGCCATTCGTTAGGTCGATAAAAGAATTTAGACATAAATTTAAATTAGACCTTAGGTCTCAGAATTTAGAATTTAAGGAAAAATATTTTTGGACCTTACAGGCAAATGTTTAACAAATATTTTAAAAGGGGTGGTCAGGAAGTCTAGGACTTAGGGGTCGATAAACATGTGATTTTAATGACTCAAGGTTGTGTAGTGTTGAAAACGTACTCCTTTACATAAATTCACACTATATTTGCATCCATAATTAATTTGACTTAATTAAACCACTAGGGTATGTGCAGGATCATCAAGGAAAAAGCAGGCCCTTAAGTGGAAAAAAAATTAGAAAAATCAGAGTTAGGCAACTTGACGTAAAAATTAGAATAAGTTATCTATATTATTTCAAAAATATGTAAGAATAAAATCTGTAGCAAATTGAATGTAGTTTCTAAACTACTAGGTTTTTTTTTTTTTTTTAAAATCTATTTGGTGAAAATTTGAAATATCAATTCAATAGTACTTAAATTTCAGGGAAAAAATCGTATAGATGTCTACTCTACCACTAACCAAAATAAAATGATAATATTTTTTATAAGATTTTAGATATAAGTAGAGAACTCATGTCCAAATGTGATGCATATTTTTTTGTAATTTTTTTCCAAGTAAATAATTAATTATGAAGTTTTTATTACAAATTAAAAAAATATAAAAAAATCGTATGTTTGACCACCTTAACTTGGTAAAAATTTCATAATTTTTTTTTTTCTAATCCTATAGTATGCAAAGCATAGAATGTGACACATATTTCAGATTCAAAAAATGTGATATTGTTTGAAAGCTATAGATGTTTTCCAATCAACCTATCAATCAGGACTTTAGTCGTAATTCAAATAGAAAATGAATAATAATTATTTATTAAATTCAAAGTAAAGCATAATTTATATTGGTGGAAAGTTGAGAATATCCTTTAAAAACCCTTTTCGTTTCATCAATTTTTGGTAAAAAAAAAGTCATCAGTCACATGGGCCATCATATCAGTTACATATTGCCACTTTTTGGCCCATCATGATCCTACACATACCCACTAATTGGTCTTATTTTTCATCTACAAGCCTAATTAATTTCAATTTTCAAAAGGATAATTTTGATTTAAATAATGTAATTGCCATTTTTAACACCTTGAAGTGAGTAGGTCTTGACAATTTAGGTTCAAGAGAAAATTTCTCAAGAATTTGTTGCAGCATCCTAGATTTACAAATCCTAGAAGCATCCTAGATTTTCAAGAGATGAAATTAAAAGGCTAAGATTATTGTCAAAGGTGTTCAAGAGAAAATTTCTCAAGAATTTGTTGCAGCAATCAAGATCTCAAGTATCATGTCAAAGTTGTCAAGCATCATGCATGTTTTTGGAGCTAACATTGTGATGTAGGTTTCAGGTATTCAAGTCAAATTTCAAGGATCAAAATCACATCATAAATCAAGCCATTCCATGCAAGATCAGGCCTATGAGAGATGTATTAGGTTTCAGTCCTTCAAGGGTTTCAAAGTAAGGGTTTGGTGAGTTGAAATATAACACTTGTTCATTCATCATTCCTTTCATGTTTCATTGTTTCAATTCAAGGTTTAATTACCAAAATGAGGTTTGACCAAGGAAAACCCCCATTCACCAAAAACAAATAATTTTTCCCTCTTGTGTGTTTTGCAGATCTTAGGTTGAAGAAGGATTGAAGATCTATCAAAAGAGTGAAATTGCAAAAGTTTTCAAAGATGAAAAAGTTTTCAAGCCATGGAAACTCACTTTCATAATTTATTTTATATTTTTCTACTATGAAATCCCAAGGAATCAAGAGTGAAGACATAGGACTAGAGGATTGTGAAAGAAATTTTTCAACCCGTGTAGTAAGACCTATGTTCCCTTCAGAAAATGAGTCCCAGGAGGACACTCAACAAAAGCTTTTTATCGCAGGTGCGTAAAATCAAGCCCTTCTTAGATCTACATTTTTTTTCCGGATTCTATTAGATTAAGGTTTAATTTAGATTTTTCATATGTTACATTTCACAATTGCATTCATTTGGTATATTTTATTCATCTCCCAAAAGTACTATCCCATTTGATTTACCCCATCCTAGGTCATAAGGAAAACAACAAGATCTCCACGAAGGTTGCTCACCTAAGGACTAAAAGTCAATCTTGTCCTACGAGATCTTTTTTTCCTAATGAATGAAGGAAGGTAGGTGCATCATACCCCATTGTTATCATATCATTATTTGTGAAACCATTTTCCTATGTTTCATTTTGGTGAACCCAACTTTGTACATCAAAAATTCTAAAATTTGGAGTCCATTCAAACCCCAAATCTAGGATTTTCATTAGTTTGCATTGCATTGCATTACTTTGCATTTCATTTATGGTTGTTAACATTTCATTAGTTTACATCTAATTTATGGTTTTAGGTTTATATTTTTCATCCTCTAAAATCTAAAATTCAAAAATTTGCATTCATATTACATTAATTTTGCATAGTACTTGCATATTAGTGTGTTTTCAATCATTCATATTGTAATGACATAAATTGTATTCCCTTCTTGGATATGGTACAATTTATCACTTAATTTTGGAATGGTTAACATTATAATGGACCTAATATGACCTTGAACTAGTGTTGTAATGTATTTTCTACATTCACATTGGATTTAGGGCCCTTTCAAGCTAAATAGACCTAATTTTTCCTTAATTTAATGTTGTAAAGTATATTTATTTGCACCTTCACATTAAGTTCAGGACCCTTGTAAACTAAATGGACTTAATTATGTCTTATTTAGAGTGTTGTAAAGTGTTGTAACAAACTTTCACATTAATCTAGGGTTTTATTAAATGATTGGGCTTCTTTATGCTTTAATTGGCATTATTTTACATCCACAAGCATCATTTAATGCATATTTTTAAGGATAATCTAGACATGAATCAACATCCAATCATAATTCAAGTGTTTTTAGGTTGTGGCCTAGATTTGGTGATTTGGGACTTATATGCCACCATGGGTGTATGAGTCCCACCTAGGTTTTTGGGCCTCAATCTTGATTTTACATCATTCTATGCATTTTTGAAAAATGTGTCCCATAGTTAAGCCTAATGGGACTCATATGACACTTTTGGTGTATGAATCCCATGTGGTCCAAAATCAAATTTAATTCAAATTCTTGGTGGGATTTTGTCCTCCTAGTTCTGATGTTGGCTTGTAGTGTTGTAATTTCAAGAAATTTGGCATAAACAAGTATAAATACAAGGTTATTTAACTCATTTTCACCTAATACTTCCATGAGAGTATTCCTTGTAGTAAATTCTAGTTCACAAGAGCATTCAAGAGTTTACAAGACTTCAAAATAGTATTCAAGATTATTTCTAAAGCTTTCAAGGGCATAATTCTTCATCATTTATTACAACAATTCAAGATCCATCATCATGTCAAGGTCATCATCAAGCATGTTGTTGAGCTAGTGTTTTGATGTATTCAAGATCCAAGATTAAGCATTATCCTATAGTTATTTAAAGTTCTTTAAATCTACATCCTTCATGGCCACTTCATGTTAGATTCTTGACCTACAAGACATCATTCAAGATATAATTATTCATGTTTCATGTTCATACTTCATTATTTCATCATTTGGTTTAATTACCTAAATAGGGTTTGACTTAGGCATACCCTTATTCTTTAACAATAAACAAGTTTCCTCTCTCTACATGTGTGATTTCAAATCTAGGTGTCTTGGATCTTGAAGGATCTTTGAAGATTAGGTTACAAACTTGAAGGAATTTT
>VDFB02357529.1:0-47644 GCA_007258455.2 Sequoia sempervirens | reverse complement strand
TCCCATGATGACACTTAAGGGGTGTAAGATAGTCAGAAGTCAGAAAAGGTAAAAAATGGTCACCTACTATTTTTAGTAAGTCGGCCTAAATAGGCGTATGGACTTGAAAATTTACCCCAAGGAGTGGGACTGAAAAATGTATTCGATGGCAGAAGAATCATTTCAATATCATGTGTCGTTTGGGAGATATTAAAGTTTTCGTCCCAAAAAATTTCTCCCATGCATCTTCAAATTCAAATTTGAAACCCTTAGAAGCCTCAAAAAAGCTCAAAAATTTGACAAAATGATCTTTAGATTACTTTGGCATTGTATATCTCTTCAAGGGCTTTCCAACAATATACTTGTTGTCAATTAGATTGCACCCGAATGCATGAATGATTAAATTCAGCAATCTATTGAAACATGGGAACTATCTTCAGGCTGTGGGTATTCCTATGGCGAAGATAAACCTCCAGATTCTAGGCTGGTTCCTATATGATGATCAATTAGGTACTTGAATAATTTGTTGAGAAAAGGGTAAGAAGGACTGAATTGAATGTATGAACTAAAACTAAAACTTCGGTGATGCACCTAAATGATGGTAAACTTGCAAAATGATTCACAACTTATACCTTCAGGAAAATTTGTTAACACAGTCCAATTTGAGCACTTTGAACACATTAATAATTCATTAAAAGGTTGTATGTATTCTTTCCCTATTAAGGAAAACTGAGTTTTCACAAATTAGAGGAAAAAGAAAACAACTTTTGGGCACAACTAATGACCTATGACGAACTAATGACCTATGACGACCTATAATTGTATATATGCATGCATAAACAATATATAAATTTGAAGGTTTCGAAAATGAAACTCATCAAAATTGCATTAAATTATTTAAACCATGCAAAACACCTAAAATTGGAAATGTGAACTATATTTCAATTAATATCATGAAGGAACACCTTTGCAAAAACGATAACCTGTAAAGTTGTAAAACTGTATTAAATCTAAAATGCTGAGTTACATGATAATTCACTTTGCATAATGCAAAGACTGAAAAACAAGAACTAGAGAAAAAATGACTAAGTCATTTCACTTTATACAATAAGCCTCTCAAAAGGCATGAAGATGAAACTGAAAGTGAACTCCAAGTCCAAAAATAACACTCACAAGCAAAAAGGAAAAACCTCCAAAAAATGAGCCAAAACTGCATGAAAAGAGCCAAAAATAGGCTCAACTCTGTCTCTCAATTAGATGAACTGGTGAAGATCTGAAACTGCATGTAAGTGATCAAAAATAAGCTCCATAATGCATGAAAAGTACTCCAGTTGCACTTCAGCTGATTCCTAGAAATAGAACTCCATTTCACTGCTTCGCATGAAAAATACTCCAAACTGGGCTTATGTTTATTGCATGCTTTTGGAAAAGGTGATAGTATATAAAAAATAATCGAGGTGATTATTTTGATATTTAAAATATAATGATCTCTTAAATATATTATATATTAATATTTTAGTGATAAAATTTCACCTTAATATTAATATCTAATATATTAGACTTTAGATAAATCATGCAATAAATATAGTCTATGCAATAGACAAAAGAGAAGGCTCAACTTTAATTAAAAAGACTTTATGCAAAGTCTCTATAAAATAGTGATAAGGACAAAACAAGACTTACAATAGTCTTGACCGAGCCTTTACTAAGCCTAAACAAGACTTATGGAACCCTAATCATATGGTGATAAAGTTGGCTCAATTTTGAACAAGCCCTAATCACGCATAAGTCAAAGTGAATTCACGGCTCTCAGCATTGATAAGTCATTTTGACTCAAGGTAAATGAAATTATGATCTTGGTTTGAACACATGGTCAAAGGCAACCAACGTGAAGATTAGGGTTGAGCAAAACACTCGATCCCTAATCAACACTCATTTCAACTCTCACTTCTTCTAATGAAACTTCTGGAGCTCTCTGTTGCGCCGCCATAGAGATTAGGGTCTGAACCTACGAGTTTTCTGGGACTTTCTCCGCCATACATCAATGTTCTTGATGATTTCCAGAGGGATTCCTTGAAACAGTGCATGGTAAGTTCACTTTTTCCACCATTCTGAACATTTTGATTTGTTTCGAGGGCACTTTCAGGGTTTTATAGCTGCAGCCATAATCAATTTTCTGATGTGTTTCCCCTTTTGTGTTCTTTGATAATGCCTTGCTTATTCTAAGGTCACCATGACTTGATTACAAGAATAGGACGTGTTTCCCTTAGTGATTATCTCTTTTCAATTCAGGCTGTCATTGGGAATAATTATTTGAGATTTTTTCTAAAGTTTTCTCCCAAAATGAGAATCCTTGCAGGCTCTTCCTTGTGTGGCCGTTCTCCATTCTTTTTATTTGTGGGGTTTGTCAAAACAACTCCTTTAGTTTGATCCACAATGTACCTGTATGTATTTATGATTTTCGAAGTGAAAATACTAAATGGATACCTCTATATTTTGAAGAAAGAAAACTCCAGGTTGTTAGTGTAGGTTTTTTATTTTCCTTATGTTTGGGGTATTTATTTTTTCCTACACATATTATTTAAGCTTGCTTAGGTTTATTAGATGTGGTAATGTGAGGACATGTGGCAAAATACAACTACATGTGTCACTCTCTCCCCACACATGGGTAGTTGAATTACACATCCTCTTTTGGCTTGTTGTGCCACCTCTCATAACCACTATTTTGTTTTTACCTAAGTAGTTTATGGGGTAATTGGGTTTCTCACCCTCTTTTGGATTTATGTGCCACCTCTCTCCTGTCTTCACTTGAGGAGGTTATGCCACATGTCTTGTCATTTACCAAGTAGGTGATAACCTTCCACCTTTTATGGGTAGTAGGAGTTAATGCACCTCTTGGATGTATTTGTCTCTGATTCTGATATTGAAGATCTCCTCCCCACCTTCTGACTCGTTCACCGATCTCAGCCTTTTTGGTTCCCGGTGATCGGGTTCGCGCGGAGTGATCGGCGGTGCGCTCTCTTTCTCCCCATTCTACTTCGCCTTCAATCACCGTGATCACCACCACAACATGTCCTCGCCCTTGTAACCCAACTGGCGCGATTCTCGTTCTTTACCGACTGGCTTCCGGTTTTGTACTCCCATCCGACTTTGTTCTTGTTAGCCGCAATTCATCGCTGTGGTTCAGTCGCGATGGATGCGGGAAAGAGTGCCTCTTCATGGTGACCGTGGAGGAAATCTACATGCAGCAGCCACGGGTTCATCTAGATCCTTCACTTCAGTGTCATTCTCTAAAGTCTCTCTCATGGCCTTTAAACAAGCCCTCCTCGAGCTTGGCATGCCAAGATGGACTCTTTCCTGGCTTGGGTTCACCGGGATGCCATTCTTATTCGAATCGCCTACATTCCTGCGCACAGATGACACTCACATTTTGGTTCTATATGTTGATGACTTGTTGATCGCCGGGGGTCACTCATCCATCATCAAGGCGGTGAAAACTGCTCTAAATGATAGATTTTTGATGTCAGACTTGGGTCTCTTGCATTATTTCTTGGGGATTGAGATCACTCAGTCATCTTCAGGTATCTTCCTTGGACAACCCAAGTATGCACTTGACATGCTCTCCCGATTTCGCATGGCTGACTGTAAGCCTACATCGACTCCATTTTTGTCTGGGGTCAAACTTGAGGCTAAGTGTTCTTCACCTTTGGTTGATGGCACTTTATACCGACAGCTTGTTGGGAGTCTCATCTACTTGACTCATACGAGACCTGACATTTCATATGCTGTGGGCATGGTCTCAAGATTCATGCAGGAGCTTACATGTGAGTTGTGGTAATTGAAGGCAAATTAAATTTTGATCCTTCTTCAGCATTAAGGGGTACTACAAATGGTGGATTCACTATGCAAGGTGCGGAGCACGACTCAAGCGGATACGCCAGCCCACGGGGATTAAGGGTATGCATTCTCAAGATCGAAGTCCATTTCTCGGTATTGTTTTCTGTTCGTAGTCCAATTTGTTGGTCGGTATGAAGTACCGTGAATTGCTCTTTTTCTATCAATAGAGGTCGTAGTATAGCGCTTAATGCCACTCACTGGTGCCATTTGGCTCTCAAAATATTCTCACCGAATTTGCATTCCATTCGGGAAAAAGTTCATACTATCTTTGTGATAATCAGAGTGCTATACAAATCTCAAGCAATCCAGTTCATCACCAGAGGACAAAACACATTGAGATACATATGCACTACATTAGGGACTTGATTCAAGAAGGCATCATTGATCTTAAGTATTGTTCTAGATTAGAGCAGACTGCAGACATCTTCACCAAACCCTTCACAGAGAGCAATTTCCTTCATTTGCGAGCTTTGTTAGGGGTGAGACAAGTGTCTACTTCAGGAGGGGCTTCTTAGTCCTTCTTTGTACTCTCTATTTTGGGGGGTATTTTCTCTCTCTATTTAGGAAGGGCTATTCCTTTTGATGGGGGGGGCTTCTTCTTTTGGGGGGGATATCTATGTACATGGGTACCTAACATGGCCTCATTTGCCGGGACCCATCTTTTCACCCACCTAAGCTACGCTTAAGAGGGGGTGTTAGTGTAGGTTTTTAATTTTCCTTATGTTTGGGGTATTTATTTTTTCCTACACATATTATTTAAGCTTGCTTAGGTTTATTAGATGTGGTAATGTGAGGACATGTGGCAAAATACAACAACTACATGTGTCACTCTCTCCCCACACATAGGTAGTTGAGTTACACGTCCTCTTTTGGCTTGTTGAGCAACCTCTCATAACCACTATTTTGTTTTTACCTAAGTAGTTTATGGGGTAGTTGGGTTTCTCACCCTCTTTTGGATTTATGTGCCACCTCTCTCCTGTCTTCACTTGAGGAGGTTATGCCACATGTTCACGCTGCCGCAAGTATGCAACCTCCCACCCTTTTATGTTGCAATGCACCCCCGACGTGTTTCTGCTCCTTTGTTTCCTCTGCTTCTCCTCCTCACCCTCTCTACTCAAAGTTCTACCTATTCTAAGCCTCGGGTGATTTGGAAAATTTCGGCAGCACTTTCGGTTTCTCTGCCTTTAATCCAGCGAGGAGGATTTACTTTACCAATATCTCGGTTCCTTTAAAGACCCAATTAAATTTATGATCGTACTTTATTTTGCCAATGATTTATTGATTTCTAACCTTACAATCAATCGATGTATTCTTATTTTATGAGGAAAACCCCTAGGTGGTATTTTGGCTTCTTATATAGAACATTCCTTCATCTAGGTATCTTCTATATTTTTGTGAGGTCATGCATTGATTCTTGCTTTTGAGCTTTCTATACAGCTAAAATGGAAAGAAATCCTTCTTTTGTTAGCTCGGCCCTTTGAAAATAACATGGCTTGCATATTTTTCCTTTACATTCTGGGTATTTGGTGATTCATTGCATTGAAACTGTGATGAGCTTTGAATATGGATTTTAGCAAATGTTCTCTTGACTATGCTCGTCTATGATGAAATCATTGTCACTTAGCATGACTGTCCTATCACTATGTGACTGCAACTTTTGATATTTCATTGGCACGAGATATGATATCATGACTGCACCTTTCTTGTTTGATATCTCCTTTTTTGTTGTAGATAAACTTCATGGCACCTTTAATGTACAAGTATAATTGTTTATGCTTCATTTATCATTGTCACTTGGCAAGGACTGATTTCTTATATCCCTTTACTGTGCTGTATGGAAACTTGATTGTTTGCTGCTCTTAGATTTGTAAACTTATAAACTGCCCTGTAGCAACAATACGATCATTGCATGATCCTGTAGCATCATGATGAAAATTGCATTTGTACCTCAAGTACTGTTGCATTTGATGTTGTTTATGATTTTTGTCATTGCTGTGATAAGGTATATTGTAATTTTGACTGCTGTTCAAATCATGGTGACTGTCATTCGTGGTAATTTATGACTGTGATTATGAGTTGAACTGTCATCATTTCAATTATGAGATTAGCATGATCTTTGATTTCTTGCACATTTATGCTAATAAGCTCAAACAAAGCTTACAACTATTAGACATTGTGCCTTTCTCATACTATATGTGTCTCACAGGATTCTATGATATCTTCTTTTAAGACTGTTATATGCTTTTGAAGTTATGAACACTCTAATGCATGAATACTCTATTTCTCTTAAATGTAAAGAGGCTCTATACTTCATTTAGATGTAATGTGAAAATGTAAAGTAGAGCTGAACAAAATATTAATGAACTCGATGAGTTCTTCACACTCTTTTTTTGAATCTCTTTGAAATAAGGATCCCTGTATGATTATATCCTTTAGTTTCAGCAGCTCTCTTAATGACTGTTATCAATATTAATGAACTCGCATATACAACTTGAGAGTGTGTCCTCCTTGATATGTCGAGCTCAACCCTTGTGGGAGCCCGTTTTGCTCCACATATCTGATAAGATGATTACGAACATAATAAACCTGTTTTTGCACGGTGAACAAACGTGTTAGCAAAATAAAAGAAGCTGAAAGCTCTCCTCTTGAGTTTTATGCCTTTAAAATCTGAAATCATCTGATGGATGCCGAATCAAATGTATACTATATTTCTGTTGGTAGCGTAGGCATATGATAGGATTTGATTCGCATTGCTTTAACCACACTTCTATCAACCTTGCAGGTGCATCGGAGCTTGGAGCTGGAGCCACAACAGAAGATCTCAACTTGTCAATGATTCGTCATTCCAAGCAATGACGAATCACTTTCTACCCTATGCCTTCTTTATTCTCAGTTGTATAGACTACATTACTTCATGCACCCCTTATTTGGTTATGAAAATCAAATTGAGTTACTCCCACGGCTTGTGTGGGATTTTGGTTTGTACATTATGAATAAAACAAAAAAAATTATGCAAACTTATGATATCATTTTGAGATGTCTTTTGCATAATATTACTGAAATTTACACTATAACGAAACATTGCACAATAATGAGTACTTAGTAGAAACTTTTGAACAACTTGTGTACCTTTTGACTTGAATTTGCAATTCAGCTCTACTTGTTTGAGATGGTAGTGAAAAATAGGTAACAATACTATAATAGCACATTGGACATCCGAGTCAAAAGTTATGGCTTTGGAGAGTTGTTCCACCAAAAAGTGAATTTCAGTAAAATATCTTCCTAGGCAAGAAATCAAACAGCCAGCCTTTTGGCGCCAAAACAAAAAGGAAAGTTACACTTTCTAGAACATTCTAAAGAGATTATTGGTGTCAAATAAAGGGTTGAGTGGAGGTGGCTCCATCAGTGGAGATTGTGGCTCCGAATAATAGATTTTTCTTACAGAGTTGATTTTTACTTGTAGTGAATCAATCCCATGTAGCTATAGCATTGTAATTTATAAATCTGTAATTTCATTTTTTGAAAGTAATAGAAAGTGAGTTATTTTTGTGTCCTACATTTTTTTGTGTTGATATCTATTGTTGTGTTTTGTGGGTGTTGGGTGGAGTAGCCCCTCATCAACTTCTATCCCCCTTTCCATCATATGTATTGATACTCTCTCCCAAATGGGGCAGCCAATAAAAAGGATCACACAAAAATACACACTTAACATTGAAAAGAAACGCAAGGAAATCGCAACACAATACCATACATAACATTGACAATGAAAAGCAAATGAAAATTTAATCTAACCAATCATTTTTAGTGCATACATACAAAGAACAAAAAGAATAGATCCTACGACTTCACATGCAAGGCAAATGTTTCTCCCTCCCAAAGCTTCTCCCAATCTCTCTCCAAAGGTGATTTCAAAAAAAAAAAATGAAGTCCCTCAACAAGTCCTCCCAAAGGCATATCAAGGGATGCCATGTCATCTGTGACACAGGGCATCCTCATTCTCAAGGACAAAATGAACCAGGTGCTAAGTGGACTATTTATGGTTATAAGAGGTGAGTTCTTGTGAACTACTATTTCAGAAATAGGGGTTGATGTCAATTGATTCAAAACTATGCAATTGGATCCCAAAAAATAATCACATTAAGTTGATACTGCAAAAACACCACCTATAATAAAATTGGAAAGTGAGTTTCATGGTGCTGCACATGGCATGCATTCCTACAACATAATTTCCCCCAAAAACATCTCTTAACTTGGACTCCATCAGCACAAATCTGCTTGCCCTCTTCAAATTTTTTTAAGCATCACGTATCTTCCCTGCATAGAGAGAGGTAATTTGACAGCTCTGTGGTAATGTTTTCCTTTTGCAAAGGTAATCTGACAGATCTATGGTGATGTCTTCGTTTTACAAAGATAATTGACAGATAAAAAGTTTAAATCTTCCTTTTGCAGAGGTAATTTGACAGATGTAAATGCAATTTCAGATATTTTGTCATACACTGGGCCTTTATTAACCATACTGCCGCATATGGGTTACACCGTTGCATGTCTAATTCCCAGTAGAACATTCTGGGATAGCCAAGTGAGGAGGTGGGAAGAAAGTTTTCTAGCCTGTGAAACTGATTTATAGTTGATGGAACATGAACTACTGTTCTTATTTCTGAAGAAAAGCCTACCCTGCTTCTCGTGGTCTTGAGTATCGTCTTGTCGCATATTCTCAACCAATAACAACTAATAAGAACTTCCCGAGTTTGAGAAGTTGCACTCATCAACCTGGATTTCAATTAACAACTTCTCTCATCCTTTAAGCTTTTGGTTCCCACCTCAAATACTAATCTTGACATGTGGAATTATTTATGGAGGTAAAAATTGCTTTTGCTTAAAACCGCCTCTCACATATAACAATTTTAATGGAAGGAATCTGCATCCCAGGTGCACTGTACAAGTGATCTCTACAAGATATTTAATTAGTTATGGATGTATTAAAATAAAGCTTGCCTGACATATTGTAACACTAATCAATTTCACTTGTAAATATAAATCCACACCGTAAGACCAAACAAGGATCTTCAGTGAGGCACTTCGGATTTTTTAATTTATTGTAGCCTCGCTCAAGTGAGGTTTTAACCTTACCTGTCATAGAAAAGCTGCATTCGAAGAAAAAAAGAACAATCGGCAAAAATGTAAACTGGTTCAGAAATGCAAAATTAAAAACAGGGGCATCTGCACATCCAAGGTGCATTACACTTGCAAATCTAGCTGAAAACACATAAAAAGGTCTAATGATGGCTCATATTAAATTGATAGCAAAACAAAAATATGCATTGCTTTGGGTTTTGCTTCAATTTATGCTCGTGAGGAAGGAAACCTGATTACATTGACATTATCCCCCACTTATCTAAACATGAAATAACAAGATATTAATCCCACTGAACTAACACACAGACCATGGCCCTAAGGACAAAATAAGCTGTTACATACTCCAAATACTATGCTCTGCCTAGGTTTACAACAGTAGATCACAATTGTGGCCCCTGTTACACAGTCATCAGACTCTCTAGAATTCAAGCAATCTCTCTGAAGCATACAAACATAAAAAGAACAGAAGCCCAAGCAGACCAAGGCAATGGGGAAACAGGACAAATTCACAAGGAACTTGAAGCTCACTGCGTTGCTTCTTTCCCAATCCAAACAAACGCAGACAAGAGTGGCTTCATTCCACGACAATTGCCCTATCTAAATTTCCATGCTACATGAGAATAATAGTGACATGGCAGTGACTACAACTAGTTTTGAACAATTCCTCGAGATCCTTTGAGGCACTCAAAGCTAATGATACTTGCTACCATATCACACCTGAACAAAAAATTCTCAAATAAAACTGAACGCAAACTCTTGAATAAAACTCAGCTCTGACTATAATAGTATAAGACAGATGGTGATTGCTATGTCAAGTGCAATGCAATAACAGCATAAAAGAAACTACCTGGTCAATAAGATGAGGGCATGCATTCCAAACATGGTGAAAGAAGTTGTGTAGAAAACACTAAGGTATCTTCTCCTTTCGCCCCTAATTGTGAGGACAGGATAATTCAGACAATTCCTCAACTTTTATAGGTTTAGACGCAGCATTTACATGCCATCCAAATATACAATCAAGTGATACATGCATTTGGAAATATCAATCACGCTGGTACCTTATCACAATATTCATCCTTTTGGTTTAATGCCATAACAAGAAGATGAATATCCAAGAAACATTCCTAATATAGTTAGTAGTGCAATTTCCCAAAAGGCTGCTAGTTCACACGTTTCATGTACTCAGTGATTATTTTAAATTTTTAATTAGGAGACCAGACACTGTCAGGTTCTTATTAATCAGACAGGCAGGAAGCAACGAAGGGTAATTTTGTTTTACAGCTTACACAGAAAAGATAAGAAGAGCCAGAAAACATCGACTCTTCTTATAACATAAGCTGTGCTTGTAATATATGAGAACTAGATAATATATGGATTCGACAAAATAAATATTGCAATGACATCATTGCCCTTTTAATAAACACTAATGTGAAACCAGAAGAACAAAAATGCAAGGCAGTTCCAGGCATATTAGAGTCACAATAATACCTACGTTAGCATCAAACTTCTAAAATGAATTGCCAATGAGATTTTCTTCATATCATTTACCATTCAAGGCAAAGATTTACCAAACCAATCATTACTAAAATACACGGTACTGATGTTTTAAGATTAAAATCAATGCCACAAACAAAATGTTATTAACATTGGCCGGTACTATGGCACAAAACAGCTAAAGCCTAAAACATCGTCATGTGCCAGACTTAAAAATTTCTGAAAGCGTCATGTTTGCATCTTGAGCTAGTATATGAAATTTCTGATTGTGGCATATATACATTTAAGCATATCCCATGTGAAATAGAAACACCTTTTTCTATGAGAGAGAAAATTTCTTGCAGCTGAAACTTAGGATTCAGTCAAGCTAGTCTGGAAGAACAAAATTACTAAATTTCCGATGACCCTAATTTCTGTGGAGTTTACTTCCGTTTACGCTCCCTGGCTTTGGCTCTAAGATATTTTTTCTTCAACACAAATCGGCTCTTTGGTTTCAATTGCAGCTCGGGAGAGAATTCAAAGGTTCCATTTCTCAGACTCTCCTGCAAATCCTTAAAAAACTGCATATTGAGTTTCTTGGGTCCTCCTGCTCTAAGATCTGCATACTCAGGTTCATTTATAACTTCCTCAAATGATCCTATTAAGACATCCATATCAGTCAGTACGTCATCAACATTAATGTACCTCCCATCAGGACCTTTCTTCAACTTCTTCAGGGCGTTTTGCATAGCAAGCTTCCTTGCTTGTCTACCAGGATTAAGCTCCTCCTTTTTAGATTTCCCATTAATTATTTCTGAAAGAGTTCTGAGCTTGGGAGTCTCTTCAAACTCAAAAATCTTATCCAAATAGCGATCACTTCTTTCATGTGGTTTTGCTAGAGGAGGAGTATCATCCTCAAGGTCATCTTCGGAGCCCGACCACAAAGTCTTTTCTTCATCGCTCCCAGACCAGACACTCCTCAATTCATCACTAACATCTCCGTCTATATCTTCACCTTTATCAAATATAATTTTGACATCCTGCGTCTTCCCTTGATCCTTTTTCTTGTCTTCATCACCACTGTCATCATCACTGTCAGTCAAATTATAATGTCTCTTTACAGCCTCAGAGCGCAATTTCTCATCATCTGAGTCATCTGAATCACTCGCAGACCAGACACAAGTTGCTTCATCCATTTCTCTTTCCCAGGCCTCCCTATAATCCTCATTTCCTCGTTTACCATTTCCAAATCCTTCAGGGGGTTTGCTCTTGCCAACAATTGATCGAGACCCTGCCGCAAGAACAGCAGACATTTACGCAATCCAATGAGTGCACATAAAGATTATACCTAAAACCCAGCATAGATACACACAAAAGTGTAGTCGTGAGTGGTGAAAAATCCTCACTTTAAGTTTCTCCATTGCAGCTGACTGCGCAGACATTTAGTATGACCAAAAGAGCTATACATATGCAATAATGTGTACGGGTAAAGAAACTTATTTTCTAAACATGTATAGCTCTAGTGGAGATTTTCTTCGACAATGCATGTTCCGGAATGGACATAATACCCTATTGAATGCAATCAACGAATAGCATTCTGAACCTTTTCGAAGAGAATTGACAATTTTGTTCAAAAGCGAAGCCACGTAAAGTACCTCCAATTCTGAGACTGTTATAGATTAAGCGCTCCACTCTTCTAGAATGACAACCCAAGAGTGATCTGATGTCCACACCTGACCTGCAAATCGTGGCATAAATAAGTAATCTAGAGGAGCCCGATTGTTCTGAGTTTATAAATGGTATTTGCCGGAAAAACCCACTTGAAAAATGACTGAAATTCCAATAACCATTAACGAAAGTGCGCACAGGATAGGGATAAATGTGGGAACCCTACCTGGATACTGAAATTTGGCAGTGATAACAAGAAATACAGTTCAACTGCTCCCAGTAGAATGGCAGAGCTCTATCAATCGCACTGGTATATCTGGTATATCGATGTTGCTTCATCCACTTAAATGCATGAAATGATAATGGAGTTCTACTCCTCAACTGGAACAGTGCCATGGTCGAAGCCGCTTCCTGCTCCAAGTCGGAATCGACAGGGGTTTGGGGTTTTTCTTGTAGCCAATTGAAATCATTTTAATTTATTTTCAAACGGATCAAAACCACCTTAGAGTTATGTTAGGGAGCTTAATTATATTGATGTAATAGTGAAATTGCCATTTCCCATTTAGTTTTGTTTATTTTCGGAGGATGTTTTAATATAATTAACAAGTGACGCGAGCGTCGAGTTCCTGCCGAGAGGTAAAAGGCATGTAGGTAGGAGTTAGGAAAAGTTTAGAGATAGAAAGTAGGAATATAAATGTATTTAAATTTTGTAGGATGCATGGGGAACGTGTTCCATAGGGACATCAATGAAAATGGCAACATTATATATGCATAAAATATATGCATACATGTATCCCACCGGAAGTGCAATGTTTTTATTTAGGGAAGGCTGTTGATTGAGAAAAAATCATTAGTCATATTAAATGGAACAAAGTTTTTGGTGTACAGGTAATGTTGTAATTGAGTTATTTTTAGTTTATCTTATTAGAATATGCATTCTTTAATAGAACCGATGAGTGTTAGGTGGAAGATTGATAGGGGTAGCTTATTTGAGTATAAACTTTTGTAAGATTAAGGAATGTTTTTTTTTTAAATGTAGTGTGAAGATTAGTATTATATAAAGCTATTATTTTTTAATAACTAAGATTTAAATCCTGTGTATGTAATATGATAAGATATTTTCGTGTATAGAACAATGTAATTATATTACAGTGAATTGTTAGATTAGTGACAAGAAAGGTATTGATTTTATTATAAATAAGATTTTAATATTGTTTATGTAATATGAGTAAAAATTTGTGTTTATATAATAAACAATAAGTAATTTGCAAAATTATAATAAATAACCTTACTACCTAAGATTAAATTTGTGTAACTATAACATAAAATGTAATAGTTTAACTTATGAAAATGTAATAAGTATAAAAAAATTTACGATAAACTCTTAGATGAAACTGTACAAAGGTATTGATTTTATTGTAAAGTAGATTTGAATGTTGATAATGAAATACGAATGAATATTTTTATGTGTATATATTTTGAAAAAAAAAATAATTAGAAAAGATATAAAGAATTTTATATTGGTAAGATAAAATGCAAGTACAATAAAATAATGAACATGTTTGTAGCACTTTGCGTATAAACATTAAATTATTATAATAATGTATAGTAAAATATTGTTATAATGTTTGTAACAATGCTTGAAGCATAAAGTAATACATAAGGCATTGAACGTTGAAGCGATGTACACGAGAATACAAATAAAGTGAAAACCATCATTAGTCTTGAGGCTTTGAAGGCTTGATGGGGGCTGAAATTGCATTTCTGCGGTGTGCAGTATAAACATTAAATTATTATAATAATGTATAGTAAAATATTCTTATAATGTTTGTAACAATGCTTGAAGCATAAAGTGTACATGGAGGCATTGAGACATTTAGCGATGTGCACAGTATGCACAAAATAGTGAAAACCATCGTCGGCACCAGAGCAAGCCTGAAAGCGTGATGAGACTGAAATTGCATTTGCAGTATTAAATGAAAGAAAACAAGATAAATAAACTAGTTAGTACGAATTCATATATGGAAGAAAAGCATTAAAATATGGATCCATGTAAAGACATATGCATGCACGAATGTGTACATGTGTCCATTTAACTTGGTATGTTAAGAAGAATCTATATATGCCTGCGTCCATAAAGTTAGAAATGTTAGAAACAAGTTACAGCTTGTACAAGAAGTAGAAAAACATTACAGATTGAAACAAACGAGCAATACATTAGTAAACAAGAATGTATATATGCCTATGTGCAGAAAGGTAGAAAAATGTCTGAAACAATTTGCATTTGACAGATATGAAAAGAACATTTATGATCGAAACAAAAGAATCATACATTATTGTTTTTTGACCAAGTGTATTAAGGATATCCAACTATGCACTTGAATGCATGGATATATGTAAATATTTATGAAAAATGACTATACATTTTAGCCTCCAAGAAACTGTGATATGTGCTCTTAGTTATCTGCAATAAACATGTTATAGTATAAAACGTTTTCAAAGGAAGTCCTGAATACAATTCTATGTTGTCATAGTTATTTTGAAAGCCCTCAGTGTTTAATTGCATAACCTTGATATTTTTTTCAATTTTTTCTTTGGTATGGTGTGAATTTTGTTGTAATGGATGAAGGTATATTTGAGCTATAGATAGATAAAGATATGTAAGGGTGGTAAAGAAGTATGAGTGATGTAAGTGCAACAAAGAGAAGGAATTGAGAGAATGATGTAATGCAAGTAAGGTATATGAATGCCATATGGAAAGTATTAGATATGGGAAGGAATGATATGTGAAATTGGATGTGAGAATGAATGGCATGTAAATTATATGAATTTATCATCTTCAAGTTATAAGCTTAAAATTAAATGCAAGATATAAAAAAATTGAATGAGTGAGTTGGATTGAAGAAAAAAAAGGAATGCAAGACATTGATGTGATGCAAGAGAAGCGTATAAATGTATTTTGAAATGTATTTGATTTGAGAAGAAATGATGTGCACGGGTGGAAATGGAAATGAGTGGATTCGATAGGGTATGAAGTGAACTTTTGTTCCAAGCAAGGGTGGAAGAATGTGTATTTTGTTATTGGTTATGCTTTATAAAATCATCATAGGGCTGAATGTCTCAATACAAATACAAAAGAAATACTAGTGTCTCATTTCTCACTCTCCTTTGGACTAAACAAAGTTCCAAGATCCTTGAGCTTCCTCGAAATGTGACAAGAGATGAATAGATATAAAAATATAATGATATTTAAGGATGCAAGAGTGAAAAGAGAAACACCAATGAACATTAGCACCTTTGAAATGGGTGCATTTCCACATTTGCAGTAACTAATTTCCTTTATGACCTTATCAACGAAGCAAAAATGTATTATTATTTTGTTTGAAGTATTGAATGCAAATAATCCTAGACATTTGTAATAATGCTTGAGGTATGCATGTATAGATGTATGCATGTGCACAAAATGCAAAGAGTGTAAAGCATACATGACATGTGAACAAGAAATTTGAATGGAAAATAGTAAACTGAAGTAGAAATACAAATCTGTGAAAGCATAGCGATGCTCAAGTAGCATTTAAAGTAGGAAGCGAAAGGAAAATAGGGAAAACAAATTATATACCAGCAAAGCATATATCAAAGGAATGCATAAATATATGGATCCATGTGAACATCTGTGCATGGAAAAATGTATAGATGTGCCCATGTAATTTGGTACAGAAAGCACAATCTATAAATGCATGTGCAACCTGTTGAAATTCCTGTATAAACTTTAAAGCAAATGCATTTTCCCTTCTAATTACTTTCATTGTACACGTTAAAGGGAACTTGGGTTTGGCATTGTTGCAATGCATTTGGATACTTTGATTGTAAAGTAATAGTTTAGATCATTTTAAGTGTTATTGATTCAAATCTTTCCTTGAAATACGAAGGATGCATCTGAGTCTTGTAGGCAATGTACAGCTGTCCTATAGAGAGAGCTTTGGAACTAATGAGTTGTTATCAAGGATAGAGGAATACTGTTAAATATTGTGGTTATTGTCATCATAGGTACACATGGAAAATATGGAAACATATAGAAAGCAAGTGAACTCTTCAATAATCCCATGAAACATAGTCTTTGTATGCATCCATGCATACAGGTTTGCATGAATATATGTATGCATGCAATTATGTATATATGAATGCATGTATCTATGTTGCCATGTATATATGTGTGTATATAACAGATTACTGTTGCAGTGGAGAACATTAAATACATGGAGAAAAAAAAAACATAGAGCTATTGAGATATATATGCATGGATGCATCAGTAGACACATGTATACATAGAAAACAGAATTACATGGAGAGATGGAAATATGAACACATGTATACATGGATGTATGCATATGTGGATATAGGTGCAAATGCATACGTTACATGGAAAGATGTATTCATAAGCATATGCAAATATGGATGAAGGCATATATGCATATATGCATGTACAAACAATATGCATGAAAATATGATGGCCATGGGTTACCAGGATACATTACATGGATGCATGTTTACATTTGCAGTAACAAATTTCCTTTGTGATCTTAACCAAGAAGCAAAAGGTGTATTACTATTTTGTTTGAAATATTGAATGCAGAAAATGTTAAACATTTGTTGCAATGCTTGAGGCATGTTTGTAGACATGGATGCATGTATACATGTATCCATGTGCAGACAATGCAAAGAAGAGTGAAAGGCACATGACATGTGAACGAGGAATTTGAATGGAAAACACTAAAATCAAGTAAAAATACAAATCTGTGAAAGCATAGTGATGCTCAAGTAGCATATATGCATGGATGAATGTATAGTTGTGTCCATGTAATTCGGTACAAAAAGAACAATTTTTAGATGCACGTGTACATAAGCGATAAATTTTAGGAACAATTTGCATTTGAAACATATACAATATTGTTTTTAGAACAACTGTATAAAGAATGCCTAATGATGCATATGAATAGATGGAAACATGTAAATATTTGTTAAATCTTATTACACATAATAGGCTTGAAGAAACCGTTATACGTGCTTTTGGGGATCTTAATAAACAAGGTTTAGAAAAGACATTATGAAAATAACTCTTGAATACAGTTGTATGTTATGAGTGTTATTTTTAAAGCCCTCAATGTTTATTTGCATAACCTTGATATTTTCTTCATCTTTTTCATTGTTTGTTATGGTGTGAATTTTGTTGTGATGGATGAGGGTATATTTGAGGTGTAGATAGATAAAGAAATGTGAGTGTAAAAAAGAAGAATGAGTTATGGAAGTGGAAGAAAGGGAGTGAATTGAGAGGAGGGTGAGATGCAAATAGCGTATATGAATAAGTTATGAAAAGTATTTGAGATGGGAGGCAAGGATATGGGATGGTGGATATGAGGATGAATGGGAATGTAAATGGTATGAATTTATCATTTGGAAGTTATATGCTCACAATTAAATTCAAGAAATGAAAATTTCAATGAGAGAGCTGGATTTTGTGAAAAAAGGAACGAAATACATTGGTGTGATTGAAGACAAGCAAATAACTAGATTTGAAAATGTATTTGATTTGAGAAAAAAGGACGTGCAAGGGTGGAAATGGAAATGAGTGGAATCAATAGGGTATGAAGTGATTATTTCTTGCAACAAGTAGTGGAAGAATGTCTAATTTGGTATTGGTTATGCTTTTAAAAATCATCATAGGGCTGAGTCTGTCAATATAAACATAGAAAAAAGGCCCATGTTGCATTTCTCACTCTCCCTCATACTGAACAAGGTACTGAGATCCTTGAGCTTCCTTGAAATGCGACAATATAAGACAAAGTGGAAGTTCTTATGCATATACAATGGAAAAAATAAATATGGAAGACCATAAAAAAGAGAACATGTAAATGCTGGTGCAGTGGAGAACATCAAATACATGGAGACAAAAGTAGGAAGAGCAATTCACAAATATATGCATGGATGCATTAACAAATACATGTATACATGGATGTATGCATATTTGGATATAGGTGCAAATGCATATTTTACATGGAAGGATGTATTCATATGCATATGCAAATATGGATGAAGGCATATATGCATATATGCATGTATGGACAGTATGCATGAATGTATGTCAACATATAACTTTTAATTTTGTTATATTGGAAAACTAGTGCTATTTTGATAAATCAACATTAGGAAATTAGCATTTAGCTATTTCTATTTATCATAATAGCTTTATAAACTATTGTTGTTATTGAAAATCAGTGAAGTGCAATCACATAGTTTGATTAAATAAATTTATGCAAATGCAGAGTCTAGAAGACTAGTGAGTAGAGATACATAATCCATGATTGCAAATTAAATGCATTGAACTATTAGGAAAAAGCGAACACATGGAGGGGTCAAAATAATTGAAGCAAGTGCATTAAATGCCATGTAACTGGTGGGGAAGGCACTGGAATTGCTTGATAGCCATGGGTGTCTAGGATACTCTGGCCATTAGGGGCCATCTGGCTAAAGACAAAGACAGATACATGGATGGATGAGTGCATACATGCATATATACATCTATCCATATGAGATATTGATAGATACATATATAGATGTATATGAGTATGCAATTCATAGGTCCATATATGCATAAATCAATGTATACATACACCCATAGATACAGTCATACATGTATAGACAAATGCATCTAGAGATATGGCAACATATGCATGAATCGATATATGCATGGTTGCACCTATGGATACATAGATACATAGTGAAATGGAGAAAAAAGACACATATATATATGCATAGTTTGATTAAAACTAGTGGCTGAAGGTACATAGTTCATTTAGACAAAATTAATGCATTGAATGGCATTTGGCCAAAGGGGAGACTGTTTGAATTGCTAAGCAGTCTTTGAATATAACATCATTATATTCAAATATGTAACATCATGTTTACAATATAGATACTTGCATTGGACAACTTTTATTTCAGTGAAAGCATTTTTAGTGTTAAACCATGTTGCATATACTATCAACTTGAAGAGTATAATGAAACAAAATTTAACACAAAAATGCTTTTTCCAAAACCAAACCTCTCCAATTCTACATAGTCAAAAAATCAATGATGTAAATAATGTATACTTCATTTGGTTCCATGATAAGAATATAATTCCTAGGCTATCAATGTTGTTCTACATTTCGTGTAGTGTCCATTGAACTATGTAGTGTAGGTACCTTTGATATGCACTAGTATGATTCATTTGGTGATAGCAAATGACTCATCTATTCATTCAGCAAAAAGTGTGTGATGTGCAAGTTGATAAGATAATGACAAATCTAGAACAATCAAATTATAGAATTCATAGTTCATAGTATCCAGATACAATGAAGAACAGATACAAAAAAAGGTTGTTAGCATCCTGATAAGAAAGATGATGAGATACATCCAATTAATGTATGTCACAACATCCTATAAACAATAATTCCTATCAAACGCAGATGAGGCCTTTGCATTTGAACAAAAAAACTTGAATAAACAATACTAAAAGTAGTTAAAAATATGAATTTATAATGAAAGTATACAATTGCCTTAAAGCACTGTGAAACCCTACTTGGATTTCTTGTATGAGACAGACTAAAAAGCGAAAAGCAATATTTGTTAAATCTGATTACACATTATAGGCTTGAAGAAACTGTCATATGCACTTTTAGGGATCTGTAATAACCAAGGTTTACAAAAGGCATTATGAAAATAACTCTTGAATAGAACTATATGTTATGAGTGTTATTTTTGAAGCCCTCAGTGTTTATTTGCATAACCTTGATATTTTCTTCATCTATTTCTTTGTTTGGTATGGTGTGAATTTTGTTGTGATGGATGAAGGTATATTTGAGGTGTAGATAGATAAAGATATGTGAATGTTAGAAAGAAGAATGAGTTATGCGAGTGGAATAAAGGGAGTGAATTGAGAAAAGGCTGAGATGCAAATAAGGTGTATGAATAAGTTATGAAAAGTATTTGACATGGGAGGCAAGGATATGGGATGGTGGATATGAGAATGAATGTGAATGTAACTGGTATGAATTTATCGTTTGCAAGTTGTATGCTTACAATTAAATGGAAGAAATGAAAATTTCAATGAGAGTGCTGGGTTTAGTGAAAAAAGGAACGCAACACATTGGTATGAGGCAACAACAGCAAATAATTGGATTTTGAAATGTATTTGATTTGAGAAGAAAGGACGTGTGAGGGTGGAAATGGAAATAAATGGAATCAATAGGGTATGAAGTTATTATTTTTTGTAACAATGGGTGGAAGAATGTGTAGTTTGGTATTGGTTATGCTTTTAAAAATCATCATAGGGCTGATTCCATCAATATAAACACAGGAAAGAGACCCATGTTGCATTTCTCACTCTCCTTCATACTGAACAAGGTAGTGAGATCCTTGAGCTTCCTCGAAATGCAACAATAGAAGAGTGGATATAAAAATATAATGATATTTATGGATAGAAAAGTCAAAACAAAAGACAAAGTAGAAGTTCTAATGCATACACTATGAAAAATATAAATTTTGGAGAACATAAAAATAGAGAACATGTGAATGCTGATGAAGTGGAGAACATTAAATACATGGAGAGATAAATACGTAAAGCTAACCACAGGTATATGCATGGATGCATCAACAGAAACATGTATACACTGAAAACAGAACTACATGGAGAGATGGACATATGAACACATGTATACATGGATGTATGCATATTTGGATACAGGTACAAATGCGTATGTTACATGGAAGGATGTATTCATATACATGTATCTATGCAATCGCATTTCACTGATTTTCAATAACAACAATAATTTATAAAGCTATTCAGATAAATAGAAACAGCTAAATATACATATATCTATGCAAAATATCAATAGACACATCTATAGGTGGATGTGTGTATGCAATTCATAGGTGCATATATGCATAAATCAATGTATACATGCACCCATAGATACAGTTGTACATATATAGACAGATGCATGTAGAGATGGCAAGATATGCATAAATCGTTATATGCATGGTTGCATCTATGGATACATAGATACATAATGAAATAGAAGAAAAGACACATTTATATATTTGTATACTTTGACTATAAAATCATAGTTTAGATCATTTTAAGTGTTATCCATTCGAATCTCTTCTTGAAATACGAAGGATTCATCTGAGTCTTGCAGGCAATGCACAGTTGTCCTATAAAGAGAGCTTTGGAACCAATGAGCTGTCATAGATACATGGGTGCATGAGTCCATAGATGCATATATACATGTATCCATGCAAGTTATTGATAGATGCATATATACATGGATGTGTGTGTGCAATTCATAGGCGCATATACACATAAATGAAGGTATACATGTACCCCTAGATACAGCCATACATATATAGACAGATGCATAAAGAGATAACAAGATATATGCACAAATCGATATATGCATAATTGCACCTATGGATACATAGATACATTATGAAATGAAGAAAAAGACACATTTATATATGCATTTATTTTGAGAGTTTGATTCTGAATCCATATGCATACTTCGATTAAAAGTAATGGCTAAAAGTACAGAGTTCATTGATACAAAATTAATGCATTGAATTGCATTGACTAGAGGGCTGTTTTGAAATGAAGCAAAATAGAAAAAAAAAAATAGCCATTTGTTGCCTTGAGTAACTTGTCTCTTGGTGTTCTTTTGATGAGCACGATAGCTTCTGCTCTGCCACTGTAAATGTCCTCTTTCTATTGATAAAAGCTATCAATTTTGTAGCCTATGCCTTTGCTTAATTTTATTTGTATATGTCATTTTCTTCCAGACTCACATTTAAAAAGGAAACTCCATATTCTACTACCAAATAAAATGCATTAACATCAAAGGAGTTTGAAATTGAAGATAACAACCCTAATAGCACTCACTTGGATAGACTATTTTTCTATAGTGACAATTTAATTAGCTCGTAGTGTCAAGGCAAGAATACTTATGCATTTGGTTGAAATGCTTTTGTTAGTTCCTGCTAGTAGGCAGGAATACTTGTGCATTCACCCGTAATGCATTTAACGGGAGCATGAACCAATCACATTTCGCCATTTAACATATTGCTTTTTTTTTGTATAGTTTTAATTTGGAGAGCTATTTTATATATTGGAAAATTAGCATTTATCTATTTTTCTATTCGTCCGAGTAGCTTTATAAATCATTTTCGTTTTAAAAATTCGGGAAAATGCGAACGCATAAATTGATTAAATAAATTTAAGCAAAGGCATAGTTTAAAAGGTGGCGGCTAGAGGTACGTAATCCATGAATGTGATTAAATGCATTAAAATATCAGGAAACGGCATAAATTGATTAATAATTATTAAAACTAAGGAAAGGCATAGATTATCAAACTGGCGGGTAGGCGTATGTGATGCATGAAAAAAATTTAAATGCATTGAATGGCATTTGGCTCGAGGTGAAAGCGATTGGAGTGGCTTGGAGGCCACGCCGTGAATACTTTGGTCATTTAATATGTACTTTTGACTTTTCAATGAGAATGAATTAACAAAGTAGCGTTAGACCTAAAGAAGGTTGAAGGTCTATGCCATTGAATGCATTGAGCTTGCATCAGTGCATTATGTACCTTCATCCACTAGTTTGAATCAAAGTATGCATATGGATTCAGAATCAAAAGCTCTCTCCTGTGAACGTATTCTAAATTTGCCTATGCATTTGCCCAGAATGCTTTTAACCGGCAGCATTGGCCAATCACATTTTGCCATTGAACATATTAGTTTTTTTTTTGGTACAGTTTGCATTTGGAGAGCTATTCTATATATTGGAAAATTAGCATTTATCTATTTTTCTATTCGTCCGAGTAGCTTTATAAATCATTTTCATTTTAAAAATTTGGGAAAATGCAAACGCATAAATTGATTAAAAAAATTTAAGCAAAGGCATAGTTTAAAAGTTGGTGGCTAGAGGTACGCAATCCATGAATGCAGATTAAATGCATTAAAATATGAGGAAAATGTAAGCGCAATGCATGAATGCAAAGTAAATGCATTAAATGACATCTGGCTGGAGGTGAACGCGCTGGTGTTGCTTGGTGAACATGCAAGGACAGGGTACTTTGGCCATTTAATATAGAGTTAAGCTACTTGGTATGCATCTTTATTACTTTGTGTGTGTTGTTTTTGTGTTCTGTAAGCCTGGGTTATGAAAACCTAGAATCTGCAATTGCTTTGAGCTTTCATGCTATGAAGAAAGCATACAGGATAAAGGAATTTTGTGACCTGTTGTGGTTATGGAAATGCATAGAGGGGAAGCGAATTGTTCAAACAAACTTGTCAAAGAAATGTGGTCAAAGAAATTGATTAAATAAATTTAAGCAAAGGCATAGTTTCAAAAGGTAGCGGGTAGAGGTACATAGTCCATGAATGCAGATTAAATGCATTAAAATATCAGGGAACTGCGAGCACATAAATTGATCAATTAAAATTAAGCAAAGGCATAGTTTATGAAACTGGTGGGTAGACATACGTGATACATGAATTAAAATTAAATGCATTGAATGGCATCTGGCTCGAGGTGAAGGCAGTGAAATCGCTTGGAGGCCACGCGTGTCCAAGGTACTTTGGCCAGGGTACAATGTTGTAGGCATCACACGAACAATAGAACTATTCAACATTGAACTCTATGCTTGTAATAATTATTGGAAAAGCTGTAAATGCCATAGATGGAAATAATATGAATAAAATTCTAGTTTCTGGTTTTCTTGAAATGCAATGAAAAAATTGCTATAAAGGCATAAGAGAAGGTTGAGTAACATATTGCCATTCCTGTATCTAATTTCTTTGAACATCAATGCTTTACACACTTGATTGCAATAGTAACATGTCTACAAAAATGGGACAATAGAGATAGTAAATCAGTAGTTTTGTGTGTCAGTATATATGTATCCTGATACACATAAGCTTATCTGGCATTCATGAAAACAGTTACTATGTATAGTGAAACAGTTAATTAGTGTTAATTAGTGTTACTATATGCGTTATCCATATAACATAATAAATTGGTACAAGGCTAGAGTGACAGGTCCATAAATACATGGACGCATGTATATGCAGTTGCATAGAGGAATACGTAGAAGCTTAAATGAATACATGGACACACGAATATGTGTGTATGTGCATATGGACATAGAAGCATATATACATGTGAAAATGCATATATGCAACAAAAGCAACAAATGGATTTGTGTATGCAGGAGTGTACTGTATACATTAGAATACATGATGAAAAGGTGACTATAAAGTACAATGCATAGAAGCAGGGGCGAGACTTGGTTGCAATAACAGCAAAAAATGGAAAACAGCCAAAGGAAAATAACCATTTACTGTCTCAAGTAACTTGTTAATGGGTCTAGAGTGTGTAACCATAATAACTTCTAACTGGTTACCATAAATTCTTGAAAGCGTAAGAATCATAAAGCAAATCTTGGAAAAGCTAGGAATGACAGAATGCAAAAGCGAACATTTAAACTATATAGTTTGAATGGCATTATACATAGAGGGATAATAATTATTGAACATATATGTCAGATGTACATAGAGAACCATTGTCTTCATAGGTGCAAAAACAAAATTAGAGTTTCAGATGTCCATATTCTAGAATACTTTAACATAGTAACCTATAGAAGTGTCTAAATGTATAATAGCAATAAAGTTTTATAAAACGAAAGATGTCTGTAACATGTGAGAACCAGTGAAATGTCTTGGAGCATAGAAAGGAGAAAAAGTAAAAGTCTGAACAATGTAAATCTCTGCTCCTCTATTCCTAGTTTCCTGTAAAGCCAACAAAATCCTATGTATTAGAAACATAGTTTGTATGAATAGTGATTTGAGGTACTGGTTGAAAAGAAAAAAAGTTTACATATGAATGACTTTATTACCTTCTGGTGATGTTTCTTGTCTATTTGTTAATGCAAATGGCTTCAACAATGGCATTGTTTTGGTCAAGGCTAAAATGTCCTTCAGCACTGAAGTCCCGTAGGATGAATATCATTGCTGACTTGTCCTTAATGTAGTCTTCATAGCTGAGCCTTTGCAGTGTGGGCAATAGACGGTGCATGGTGGCCTGGTCAATTGAAGACTGAATTGTTTGATTGTCATAAGTTGTTATGGTGGTTTTAAGTTGTAAACAAATGTATAATTGACTTGCTGGTTGCACTGTTTGCAGTGAGCAGTTTTTTCTTGGAGTGTGCCATAAGCAGTAAATTTGAATTTGCATTTTGGGCAACATGCATGGAATGGATTGGAAAATGCATTTGCTGCTTTTAGAATACCAGAAACCTATAGAATATGGTTCAAAATTGTTAGAGGAGACAAAAATACAAGTTTGAATGAACTAGATTTTTAAAAAAAGAATGTTGTTACCTTGAAAGTTGAATGTAGTAGGCTGTTGAGTTTTTCCAAGCTTCTTTTGTCATTCAAGGCACAGATGAATGTTGATTTACATGTGTGAAATGTGTTCCTTTGATCTGTTTTTCTTACAACATTCTTGAAAAGCATTGCAGGTGTTTTATTTGTATGCAATTGGTCTTCGAGTGCAAAGTATTGTTGCTCATAGGTTGACCGTAATAGCAACTGCAATTCAATGAGACAATTAGATTTTGTTCCAGAAATTGTTATAGAGATGATTGCAGAACATTTAAAGCTTGAAACTGAAAGAAGAGGTAAAAGTTTTGTAGACTGAAAATACCTGTGCCCTGTCTATGTCAGTGTGGCCATCTTTGATGTCAATTGCAAATTGAGTGCCCATTTTCCTGGCACCAACTACCAGTGCAGCTATGGTGCCAGCTGGGTACTCATTTACAGTTGTTAGCAATTGGCTGATAGTTGTACTTGGGATGAATTTTTACTCTTGATAGAGGCGAGGGATGTTTTCAGTGCTACTTATGGCTGTTAAAATCAAAATACAATCACAATCACCTCTATCATAATTTGTCCTAGGTGCAACTTGGAAATCTGATATTGAAATAGCTGATCCTGGGACTATTTTAGGCTCATGTTGATAGACAAGGTCTCCACTAACATTTAACATGATTGTCATTTCTGCTTTGTGATCTGTCAGATCAGCACGTAGCATTTCCCGTGTTTTGTTGGCCTTATCCAATGTTGCTTTGTAGACAACAAGGACATCACCCTGGAAGGTGTCTCCAGCTCTTCTTGCGTTTAGCTGTTCAATTGAAACAATTCTAGGTTTCTTGACTCTTGTCCTACAAGGAACAAGGACAATGTCAGTAAAATGCTAATTTTATATTAGCAACTTGGGCAGCTCGCAGCACACTGTAGAATGAAGCACTTTACCGCTGTGCTGATTCTTCTTGTGTAATTTGCACCTGTTTGGCTTGTCTTTTTGATACATCTTTTGGTGTCCTGCAAAGCATTGGAACAATGTTATTTGAATATTTGTGATTTGGGCGAATGAGTATGAAGGAATAATACTATGGGCACTTTACCGTTGTACTGATTCTTCTTGTGTGGTTTGTATTTGCTTTGCTTGCCTTTTAGTTTCATCCATAGATCTCCTGCAAATAATGGATATAGTATTGGAAAAGACATTGCAATGCATAAAGGTGATATAAGGCTATAAGTTCTATAAAGTTGAATTTGTCTATTATGCAAGATGCAATTTTAGGAAAATTGGATTGTGATCAGTCCAATATGCTTCTGATATATAGGTAGAGCATATATTTGTAGCCGTGTTGGACCAAATGTGGTCAATGACTGAATTGCCTATGCTGTGTTGTTGGTTCAACATAAATTGTATGTTGTTCTGTTGCATATAACTGTGAAGCATTTTTTTGCCTCTGCTTTCTGAAGACATGTCAACATTAAAATTGCCTAAAATGTACAACATGTTTTCTGAATTTGTGGACCCAATAATTATTTGCAACATTGCAATTATTTCATCTATGGCAGTTGCAGGTCTTGCATAAATATTACAAACATTGAGTTCATTGTTAGATAGCATTACTGTTAATGTGATAGCTTCAATATTTGAAGTTTCATGTTGTACTGTTTTTGACAAGAGCAAATGTTTCCTAGTGAAAGTTGCTATGCCATGTATGTTATGTACAGAGAAGCTATCAAAATCCTGCAGCAAGGTATTTAGCTCAAAGGGATGCATATGTGTTTCTTGGAGACATAAGATATCAGATTGCATTATGTCATAGTCATTGACGATGTCATTTGCATGTGCTTTCAAGCTACGAGTGTTCAATGTACACAGGAGCAAATGCGATCTACAAAGGCCTTCAACTCTAAGGACATTGTCAATGTTTGATATTTGAGGATACTTTGGGCACAATTTTTTTATTTCATGTGAACTTATGGGCTGTTTTGAACTTATGTTTTGTGTTTCAATTTCTAACAATGGTTCAAAGTGTCCACTTAAAGAATTCATGTCATGAAATAGTATAGAGACTGATTCTGTGTAGTCAGAACTATTGAACTGTAAGTACCTTCTTGCTGTTGTTCTTGACCAAAGGGAGATTTGTATATTCAACCATTTGGATATCCAGTGAATGCAAAATAGGTCACCCCACAATCCACTTTCTGTGCAATCTGCTTGTGGCTGTGCAGATAATCGCATTCTGCGGAAGTATGTTTGTGGATCATGTACTTTGTGCAATGTATATAGAGTATCAGGGTCTAGTTCATAGTTGTATGATTTTATTGCTTCTTTGTCCTTGTTTTGAAGGCAATTCAAGAAGTAATCTATAGCTCCATTTCATAATTGAATTGATGTGTACCGATTGTTAAGCAATAGTTGTAATGAGTCAAACAAACAATCACCAACATTGCATGCAAAAGCACTCAATCTGCAAAGTCCCTTGCTCTTAAGCACATAGTCAATGTTTGATATTTGGGGGCGATTTGTTAATTCATAGGTGTCAATGTCTATCATTTTCTTTGTTTTTTGGTGTAACCTAATGTGTTTGGGTATAGCAAATGTTGGGTATGAATAGCATTTAACACTAGTATCTAGATTACAAAATCTATAATTGTTAACATTGTCGCCTATGTGCTTTCACTCAATAGCATTCGATAGTATGAACCATGTTGTCGAGGATCTTGGAAGTTAATAATCTCTATATATGTTGGAAAATGCAGATTGAGTAGTAGCAAAAGCTTACGTAACATACCACACAACAAACAATTTAATAGAAGCACAAGGGGAAAATAGTATTAATTCTTCAACCTAACCTTGTTATCCATTGTCCCCTAGCAGGATTGTATGTACTTATTCCTGTTACATTGCCAAAGTGGATAAATGAGTACAATGCATGATGTATACTTTTAGTGCTACAAACACAAAACAATATTTTTAGGTAGCTTTGTCTACATGCAACAATTGGTTGACAAGAATCTTTTTTGCTCATATTGTCAATCTCAGTCTATGGTATTTAAATGTTTTGTGTTATTGGATTCCTTTGTTGCTATGTACTTCTAAGCGACTGATTTTTTTTTCAAAGAACAAATGATTTTAAGAGCTATTCAGATATGCATGAATTAAGTGGCATGTAGAGAATAGTTTGACATATCTTTTCTGTTTATAGAAAGTCAGGGAAATGCAAAAGCATTGTTTGATCAAAGAAGATCTATGGCTTTTCTTATTTGTGGGAATAGCTTTTAAGATCAGTTGTGTATAGACAATTTGAGGGAAATGCAAAGACATAGGTTCATTGAGCAAAAGTGAAGGCATGGATTGATTAAATAAATTTAAAAAGAGATTGAAACTCAGAAGTGCAGCCACACAGTGCATACATGCAAAGCAAATGCATTAAATAGCATGTGGGTCGATGAGAAACTGCTGCAATGGCCTGGTGCACATGTATAGCCAGGCTGCTTTGTCCATTAGCTATAGACTTAAGTCAGCTGTTAAGCATCACTATTACTTTGTGCATATTGTTTTTCTATCCTAGAAGTCTCTGTTCTGGGAGAGTTTATAGCGATTAAGCATAATTTGTTATAGTTACAGTATCCAGAACCAGAAATGAGTTACTTGAGGCAATAAATAGCTTCTTTCCTTAGTTTCCTTTTACTTTAGAGGTTTAAAGCACATAGTGAAATTGGCAATGTGAGCAAAAAAAAACTATGCTTAAAGTCATTTTGCATGTAAGCAACACCATGGAAAAATATTGCATCATGTCTATGAGGGACGTAGTACATCATTCATTGTACTCATCTGCCATGTCAGCTTTTGAAATTAACTTTGTAGGCTTTTATTTGTAAAACAGGAAGATTAAACATATGTTAACTTGCAAACTACATAGCAACTTGCCACAGCTATAAACAGTCCTATGAAAAAAATTGCCTAAAATGCATATAGGTAAAAACCAGTTGACATAGAACAAAGACCTATGGCTCTAAACGCTATTTGAAACTGTAAACAAGGTTTAAAAATTATATGCTAGCAGTTCATTCTATTCTATGGATATTGTATAGAGGAAGTATAACATACTAACACAAGCAAAACCTGTTCTATTGCTCGAAGACAAATTACTATTGCAATTGTGGATAATGCATTTTCCTGTTTGTATATATGGAAACAGTCCTCTAAATCATTTATGTTCAAAGAAATGAGGAATACAAAATGACAAAATGAATACATGGAAAAGAACTTTATGCAGTTATTATATTGAAGAATTTCAATTGCATTTCTAGAAGAGCAAAAAGACAAATTGGAAAACTGACCTTGTAGTCTGCTATCAAATGATCAAGTATACTTGTACAAATGTACAAAGTGTGATAGGGACAAGCAATTTTTCCTAGTGTAGTTTGTGCGTGATTTTTTAAATACAGTTGAAAGCATTGAACCCTGTCACAAGGACAAATTAGACAAATGAGTACAGTGAGTGACATATACTATGTTATTCATAAAAATAAAAACAGAATTCTTATGTGGATTCATTCAAACGAGAAACAATCCAAATTAGAACTTTTGTTTCTTAAAATACAAATTGCATTTTTTATTAATTTTGAAATACTTGTTGCTATTTGTGTACCCTATAATATAGGACATTTTTTTGCATATGTATGCACCAGGGTAATTATGTTATTGCAATGGTGGCATAAGCTCTTTAAGAGCAATCAATGGAATAGATCCCATATTTTCTTAAGCACCTAAAAAAGTGTAAATAGGCCACAACAACTAATCAATACGAAAGCAAAAAACAACACTGACTTGTGCTAGCACTGTTAAGTTATGGTAAAAACAATTTCTACCTATTGTTACAAATTAATGTATGCCACAACATCTTATTCAATGAAGATGATTTGGATAGAAATGTTACAAATCAGAATCCTTATTGGTGTTTGAGTAATCCTCTTTTTCAAGACTTTTCAAGGAAATTGTATGCCAATACTATCAGTGAATAAGTGGAATTAGATCTTTTAATTGACTTTGTTTGATTGGTCAAATGTGCACAAGGATAGTTATAATTATTTATTTGTTTTAATTATTATGTATATAAATACTATTCAACAGTTATGTAATTAATTAGATATGAAATGACAAAAGGAAAAACAAAATAAATTAATTAAGATAATTTGATTCATTAGTTAATAAAGTGAATTATCGTGTAAAAGTAAAAAAATTAGAAGTTGCGAAAAAAATCCTCTTTGCTTTATGCTTTAATGACAACGAGAGACATGAAAGCAAGTGTGGAGTTTAAGCTTATATCTGTAAATTGCATTAGCCTGACAGTTTGTAAAGTGCTTTTAACACATTGTGCTCATATTGTTTGTAAGGTCCTATTATGGGACATGGTAACAGAACAGTGGCTCTAAAACTTGCACTATGGAACAGTTTTGCAGTAGTTGAAGATATGCAGTCTTTAGAGAGCTCATAAGCGCCAAGTTATTGTTAAGATGTCACATTCTACATTGGAGAAAAGACAATTGCTTGCCCAAGGGACTAGTTTCTGAAGTATAACATAGGCTGAGCACTATGAACCCCAATGTACCTATGGACATTAAAATAAAAGAAAACTGATGAAAGAAACTATTTATTGCCTGGAGTAGCTTGTTTGCAAGTGTCCTTTGTTGCAATCATGACAACCTTTGCCCTGTCACTGTAAACTGTTTTGTAGAAAAGACATATCGACACACACATATATGTATACATATGTATATATATGTACAGATACATCCATGTAAAGATAGATTAATGCATCTATGGACACAAGCATATATGCATCCATATGATCACATGTGTATACACATAAATGCACCTATACATACATACATATATGCATAAACACATATATGCATAGATATATCTAGAGTCAGATGCATGCATGCATATATGCATCTACAAAGGTCTACATAGATATGCACATAGGTAAATGCACATGCACATAGAAACATGCACACATACATACATGCACTGACACATTAAGCAGAAAGTGATTGTGATAGTGAACTAAAGTACTATGAAACACAGCCCCACGATGCACTTGAATAGAAAGGAACTGTGGAGAGTAACAAATTATCATGTCAAGTAACTCGTTTCTAGGTGTGGGGCTTGCAACCGTAACATCTCTTGCTTAGTGGCTACAAACTCTTCCTCAGAAACAAGAGCTTACAAAACACAAAAAAACAACACACGCAAAGTAATGGAAATGCATACCAAGTAACTCAACTCTATATTAAATGACCAAAGTACCCTGGCCATGCGTGGCCTCCAAGCGGCTCGACCGCCTTTACCTCGAGCCAAATGCCATTCAATGCATTTAATTTTTTTTTCATGCATCACGTACGTCTACCTGCCAGTTTGACAAACTATGCCTTTGCTTAATTTTTATTAATCAATTTATGCGCTCACTGTTTCCTGATATTTTAATGCATTTAATCTGCATTCATGGACTACGTACCTCTAGCCACCACCTTTTAAACTATGCCTTTGCTTAAATTTATTTAATCAATTTTTGCATTCGCATTTTCCCAAATGTTTAAAACGAAAATGATTTATAAAGCTACTCAGACGAATAGAAAAATAGATAAATGCTAATTTTCCAATATATAAAATAGCTCTCCAAATTCAAACTATACAAAAAAAAAGCAATATGTTAAATGGCGAAATGTGATTGGTTCATGCTGCCAGTTAAATGCATTCCAGGCAAATGCATAAGTATTTCTGCCTACTAGCAGGAACTAACAAAAGCATTTCAACCAAATGCATAAGTATTCTTGCCTTGACACTAGGACCCAATAAAATTGTCACTATAGAAAAACAGTTTATCCAAGTGAGTGCTATTAGGGTTGTTATCTTCAATTTCAAACTTCTTTGACATTAATGCATTTTCTTTGGTAGTAGAATATGGAGTTTCCTTTTTAAATGGGAATCTAGAAGAAAATGACATATACAAATAAAATTAAGCAAAGGCATAGGCTAGAAAACTGACAGCTTTTATCAATAGAAAGGGGACGTTTACAGTGACAGAGCAGAAGCTCTTGTGCTCGTTGAATGAACACCAAGAAACAAGTTACTCAAGGCAACAAATGGCTATTTTTTTCTATGTTGCTTCATTATATCCCAAAAAAGCAAGTTGGGTTTCACAACGCATGAAAACACATCTGTGCAAACAACTGCCAAAATTATAATTGCAATGGATGACAATGATGGTGTAATGGACACTAATAGTGCAAACATGGTTCTCTATAGGCTTTTGCAATGCATTTTAACTATATTGCTGTTTTGCATCGAGCTTAAAGAACCACTGCAATTATGGTTTCGAAACAGATTTAAATCAATGGATGTAAGTCAAGAAAGGTTTCCAGTTACACTTAATACTTGAACCATGAAGCATCATTGATTCAAGCTATAGCAAAAGTGCAGACAGGGACACACAAGAAAATTCAACAATGACATCATCAAACAAGGATTTGTTTGCTATTACTATGACTAACTATTGAACTCAATTGACTCATTAGTCAAAAAAATTTATTCATTACTGACCTAACTTGTCTGAAAGCTATCTTGTTAAACTGATTAGTTAATTTCATTAATGAGTAAAAGATAGAATTGGCTTAATTTGCACAAGCTAACTGTAAAATTGACTTGTTCGTTAATTGACTTTGATTAATGGTTCAGGGACAAATGAGACAAATTAAATTGTCATGAGCAAAATGTAAGATGGACTTATTGGCTCTTGTGCCACATATACTATGACATTTCAGCTTCCATGAAATAAAACCGAAAGCAATAGAATAAGCAAATGGCTTTAACATACACGAAGAGATACAATTAATATGAACAGCTATAGGCTGTTGAATATTTGTAGCATAAGGAACTGAAAGGAAGATGTTGCCAAAGATTTTTCAATTTCGGTCTACAGTTGCATTTGCTTCGTTGTCTATAAAGCCTTTTCAAGAAGTTCCTTTTTTTTTTGCATATGAATGGCCATGATTGGTTTAATTGATTTGGTGTACAAAGATGTTTTATAATTAACCATAATTAACTTTTCATCTAAGCTTCTATGTATCCCTGTATGCAACTGCGTATACATGCGTCCATGTATTTTTTGGATGTGCCACTATAGTCGTGCACCAATTTACTTTGTTATATGGCAATCACATATAGTAACACTAATAAGCTCCTTCACTGTACATAGCAACTGTTTTCATCAATGCCAGGTTGAGCTTATATGTATCAAGATACATATATATGCACGCTAAGAAGTACTGAATTATGGTCTCTATTTTCCCATTTTCATAGACACGTTACTATTGCACTCAAATGTGTAAAGCATTTGTGTCCAAAGAAATTAGATAAAGGAATGGCAATATGTTACACAACCCTGTCTTATGCCTTCATAGTAGTTTTTTCATTGCATTTCAAGCAAACCATAAACTAGAATTTTATGCATATAATTTCATCCATGGCATTTACAGCTTTTCCAATAATTGGCCATGACCAACCATAGAGCACAATTAATTCATCAGCAAACTAGATTGATTGCTTACTGAATTAGCTTGTTCAAAAGCTATCATGTTAAGCCAACTAGCTAATACACCACATTTAGTATGAAAATTAAGCCAATTCTACAAGGTTAATTACCAAGGTATGAATGAGCAAGAACTTTTTAGTAGATAAAGGTCATGAACGTTGAACTAATAGTATCACAGTCACCACAACATTTAAGGAAACCTATGCTCAACACTCTCTTTTCCATTATCAATTGTATTCCCAATGTCATCCATGAAGAATATCCTCAAAGATATAGAATACATGGATGCACAGGCTAAATAAGTTCTTCATGGATCAAAGATATGCAGTTCATTGATGAAAGAAATGGAAATCATGGATCAAAGCAATGGCTAATAGCAGGTTCTAGAGGTTGACAAAGTTCTTCATGGATGAAATTGGGAATAAAATTGATAATGGAAAAGGGAGTCTACACCATAGGTTTACTTAAATGTTGTGGTGACTGTCCTACTATTGGTTCAATGTTCATGACCTTCATCTACTCAAAGGTTCTTGCTTGTTTTTCATGCAATATAGATTTTAGTGACTAGAGATGAATTGTGATTACTTTGAGCATTTCATTTTTTGTTATTTTGCAGGTTTGTGTAGTCACGGGAGATGTTGTTGCTACAGAGTCAAGACCTGGGAACAAGCTACTTGACACATGTACCCATACACTATGACATTTGAGATTCACATAAGTCTCATGCACGCAAATCTACTATCATGGTAAAGGCATGCAAACACTGATGTTCCAATTCCATGGGGTAATGCTATTTCCACTTGTCCAAGTTCATTTCATTCCATTATCAAGAACCAATAATTAAATGTTTAAACCAGGTACATGTAAACAACAATGGAAGAAAGGTTTCATAATGCTTTAAGACATTGTTATACTGTCATTATAAATTCATATTTTAAGCTACTTTTAGTATTATTTATTCGAGCTTCTTGTTGAAAATGCAAAGGTTTCATCTACGTTTGAGCTTTTCCATTGGCATAAAAGGATAAAGGGTAGAGGGGTTCTGTTAAAAGTTGTGGTTGTTGTCCTCATAGGCATAAACCCGTATTTTAAACTACTTTTTTACTTCATGCATGTAAGTCGATAGTGTGTTGCTTTTAGCTATTCCATTGTGATTAAAGCATAAAGGAGAGAGGGGTTCTGTTAAAAGTCATGGTTGTTGTCCTCGTAGGCATAAATCTGTGTATTAAACTACTTTTAGTATTATCTATTCAAATTTCTTGTTGAAATGCAAAGGTTTCATCTGCATTTCATAGGTATTATGCAGAAATCCCCTTGTTCATTTTACTTCATGTATGTGAGCCCTATAGAATTTGTATTTTTCTAATTGTTGCAAAGTGGTCCCATAGAGAGGACTTTGGAACCATAATTATGTCAACATGTACGATAATGAGAGCTTTTCAACAATCAGTTAACAGTGTGTTGCTTTGAGCTTTTCCATTGTCATAAAAGCATAAAGGATAAAGGAATTCTGTTAAAAGTCGTGGTTGTTGCCCTCATAGGCATAAATGCAAACAATGAGAGCATAAAGAATACAGTAGAAACCTTTTTCCTGCCAGCAAGCATAAAAATTCTGTTAGATGTAGTCGTTACTATTTTTGTATCTTGGGGTTGTAAAAAACTATGTCAAGAAATGTTGTAGAATCCAAATTACAATGTTTCCATAGAGTAGTTAAGTAATATTGCTTTTCGCTTTTTAGTCTGTACAATACAAGGAATCCAAGTAGGGTTTCATAGTGCTATAAGGAAATTGTATACTTTGATTATAAATTCATATTTTAAACTACTTCTAGTATTGTTTATTCAAATTTCTTGTTGAAATGTGAAGCTTTCATGTGCGTTTGATAGGAATTATTGTTTTTAAGATGTTGTGACATACATTAATTGGATGTATCTCAGCATCTTCCTTATCTGGATGCTAACAACCTTGATTTGTATCTGGATGCTATGAACTATGAATTCTACTTGCATATTGCTTGGTTGTACAAGTAATTCTAAGTGTTATAGAATGGTAGAAACCACAACTCATAGTATTCATATACACCCATGCACAAATACATGCTATTCAACACATTAACACAGACATGGTTTTCTAGGGCTAGTTTGTTAGTTGCCTTTGATTAATAGTTAAAATGCACACAAAGCTAATTGCAACCATTTCTTTCTTTGAATTTCTAGGTGCTTAAAGCCTAACTAGCAATTGCCTAATTATTTAGATATGGGACAATACAAGGATGAATAAGGAAATATGAACTTGCCTAAATGATCATGAATGATAGAGCTATTTGGTAAAATGCTACATATACTGTGACATTTAAGCTTCAAAGACTGCCAATGAACAACAAAAGCTTCAAAACTCTTAGTTAACATGTAAAGGGTTGAGAAAAATTGATCTGCTAACTGAATTGGGTCATTTTACTTCAATTATTTAGCACTTATTCTTAATTGTTTAATCACAATATGACTGGATGGCTAGCTGGCGTCATCCACAAAAAAGCATTTTAAGCAAATGCAACAGTAATCTGTTATATACACACATACATACATGGCAACATAGATACATGCATTCATATATACATAATTACATGCACACATATATACATGCAAACCTGTATGCATGGATGCATAGAAAGACTATGTTTCATGGGATTATTGAAGAGTTAACTTGCTTTCTATATGTTTCCATATTTTGCATCTGTGCCTATGAGGACAATAACCACAATATTTGACAGTATTCCTCTATCCTTAATAGCAGCTCATTAGTTCCAAAGCTCTCTCTATAGGACAGCTGTACATTGCCTACAAGACTCAGATGAATCCTTTGTATTTCAAGCAAAGATTTGAATCAATAACACTTAAAATGATCTAAACTATGACTTTACAATCAAAGTATCCAAACGCATTGTAACAATGCGAAACCCAAGTTCCATTTAAGATGTACAATGAAAGTAAATAGAAGGGAAAATGCATTTGCTTTAATGTTTGTACAACAATTTCAACAGGTTGTATAGCCATTGTCGAAAATATGGTTTTCTATCAGCATAGTCCTTCAACCTTCTTTAGGTCTAACTGCTACTTTGTTAATTGACTTTGATTAAAAGATAAAAATATGAAATGTGGCCAAGGATAATTATAGACAAGTGTACGTTGCCTCCAAGATTCAGATGAATTCTTGGTATTTCAAGGAAAGGTTTGAATCGATAACACTTAGAATGATCTAAACTATGAATTATGTACCTTTGAAGTAAGTAGCTCAACTCAGTTGCATATGGATTCAGAATCAAACTCTTAAAATTTGAAAAGGTAAATTTTTTGAAACAAAGATCTACTTTTGAACCTCAAATGCTTAATTTTTATGAACCATATAGCATATGCCACTCACAGTGCCCATTTTCAAAGATTGTCCTTGTAACAAAAAGCAACGATATGATTACAAGTACAATCAATATAGTGAGAATCTTGAATTAACCTTTTTCTCTATTTACTATATGCAATTGTAAACAAAAGAGAAGGTTCATTCTAGAAACTCACCTTGAACTAGTCGCTTGAAGAATTTGCCACAGCCAGACCGCTACATGACCTCTTTTCTTCCAACGAAAAGCATTGCACCATGTAAAAAGCTTTCATTAGAAAACAAAAACCATGTATTTGTTTTTTCTAAAAGAATAGCAATTTATAGTACTCCTACTGCGATGGATACTAATAGCAAAAACCATTTTAAACACTATCAAGCATTTTTCCAGGTTCAAGAGACACAAGTATTAATGCAAACAAGATTAACTACACAAGCTAATTGTGACAGGTTATTGGACCACAAATCTTCTAGCAATGAATTTGACTGCTCTTTTCCATGAAGCCTAAAATTGTTCTATCAAGCAAATATTACTTAACTGCTCTATGGGAACATTGTAATTTGGATTCTACAACATTTTTGGCATAGTTTTTTATAACCCCAAGATACACAAACAGTAAAAATGACATCTGACAAATTTTTTATGCTTGCCGGCAGGGAAAAGGTTTCTACTGCATTCTCTATGCTCCCATTGTTTGCATTCATGACTATAAGGACAACAACCACGACCTTTAATAGAATCCCTCTATCCTTTATGCTTTCATGACAACGGAAAAGCTCAAAGCAACACACTCTTGACTCATTGTTGAAAAGCTCTCATTATCGCACACGTTGACATAATTTTGGTTCCAAAGCCCTCTTTATGGGACCACTTTGCAGCAATCAAAAAGACACAAACTATACAAGACTACATGCATGAAGGAAAATGAACATGAGGATTTCTACATAATACCTATCAAACAAAGATGAAACCTTCGCATTTCAACAAGAAATTCGAATAAACAATACTAAAAGTAGTTTAAAATACGAATTTATAGTCAAAATATACAATTGCCTTAAAGCACTATGAAACCCTACTTGCATTTCTTGTATCCAACAGAATAAAAAGCAAAAAACAATATTACTTAACTGCTCTATGGGAACATTGTAATTTGGACTCCTCAACATTTTTGACATAGTTTTTTATAACCCCAACATATAAAAATAGTAACAACGACATCCGATAGAAATCTATGCTTGCCAACAAGTAAAAGGTTTCTACTGTATTCTTTATGCTCCCATTGTTTGCATTTATGCCCACGAGGACAACAACCATGACTTTTAACAGAATCCCTCTATCCTTTATGCTTTCATGGCAACGACAAAGCTCAAAGCAACACACTATGACTCATTGTTCAAAAGCTCTCATTATCGCACATGTTGACATAATTTTGGTTCCAAAGCCCTCTTTATGGGACCACCTTGCAACAATAAAAGAGATACAAACTCTACAAGGCTCACATGCATGAAGCAAAATGACCAAGAGGATTTCTACATAATACCTATCAAACACACATGAAACCTTCGCATTTCAACAAAAAAATTCAAATAGATAACACTAAAAATAGTTTAATATACGGAAAAGCTCAAAGCAACTCACTGTCGACTCACATGCATGAAGTAAAATGAACAAGAGGATTTTTTACACAATTCCTATTAAACGCACATGAAACCTTCACATTTCAACAAGAAATTCGAATGAACAATACTAACAGTAGTTTAAAATACGAATTTATAATCAAAGTATATGAATGCCTTCAAGCACTATGAAACCCTACTTGCACTTCTTGTATCAAATAGACTAAAAAATGAAAACTTACCTCTTCTGACCTCAAGCAATTTGTCTCTCACTGTTCACCATTTTAATGTATCGAAACTCTAAAAATCACCAAATTATCACCTCAAATAACTCGTTTCTGGGTCTGGACTCTACAACTATAACATATCCTGCTCAGTCGCTAAAACTCTCCCTCAGAACACCGCTTACAGAAGACAAAAACAACACACGCAAAGTAATGGAAATGCATACCAAGTAACTCAACTCTATATTAAATGACCAAAGTACCTTGGCCACGCGTGGCCTCCAAGCGACTCCACCGCCTTCACCTCGAGCCAAATGCCATTCAATGCATTTAATTTTTTTTCATGCATCACGTACGTCTACCCTCCAGTTTGATAAACTATGCCTCTGCTTAATTTTAATTAATCAATTTATGCGCTCGATGTTTCCTGATATTTTAATGCATTTAATCTCAGATTCATGGATTACGACTTAGTCAGCCACCTTTAAACTATGCCTTTGCTTAAATTTATTCAATCAATTTATGACGATTTTCCTGAATTTTTAAAACGAAAATGATTTATAAAGCTACTCGGATGAATAGAAAAATAGATAAATGTTAATTTTCCAATATATAAAATAGCTCTCCAAATTCAAACTATACAAAAAAATAAGTAATATGTTAAATGGCTAAATGTGATTGGTCAATGCTACCGGTTAAATGCATTCCGGGCGAATGCATAAGTATTCTTGCCTACCGGCAGGAACTAATAATTAATAACAAATGGTATACAATTATTTTTTTATTTTTTATTTATTTTTGCTTATGTATATTTTATATATTTATTTACATCTTATTCATTTATGTAATTTTTATATTATTTATATTTATAATATTTTTATGTTAGATATTCATTCTATGAATAAACTTTATTATTCTATTATTCTTGTTAAAATATGTAGATGTACGATCTTATGAAATTCTATTAAATATAAGGACAATATTTCTATATCTATAGTATTTTATATTTAGTTTTGTGTTTATTTTTAGATAATATCTTAATGTAATTATAGATTGACAAATGGTGTAATCTTGTGTGGCTTTGATCACATTCTCCTAATCTTAACCTATCCCTATTTACATACATTTTCATACACTTATGCACACCCTATCTATGTTTGCATATTTTCCCATTTGTTCACATTTATTACACCCATCACATTCATTACAAGCATAGATATAATCGATCCATCATCCTAGGGCATTCTCGTGGGTGCAAGATTGATCTCGTATCTAAAAATCTAACATCCAAACTTTTAAATTTTAAATTTAAATTTGGTTGAATCCTATCCATCTAATTAGCTATTTTGAGTTAACTCAACACACATTCACATATAATATTGTTATGCCATTATATTTAAAGGCATTCAATTGCACTCATTTTACCATCCCCTCATATTCAAAAGCATTCATTGAACAATCATTCATATTCAAGGACCATCGAGAAGAATAATTCAATTTGGAGCATCTAAAAAGGAATTTAGTTCTACATCATATCATCCTAGGCCATATGCATAATTACTTGTTCGCTTTGATCCTTACATGACTAAAAAGCTAGTCTTTCTAGGGTTTGACTTAGGAGAACTTGGCCCCTAACAATCTAGTAGACCTATAAAGGTATTCTTAAATACCACTTGTCATTAGACCAAAGCAAAAATGAATTAGGTGAACTAGAGAGTAGATGTGTACAAATTGTATGGTTAGTTCCATGATATCATATTAAATCTATGCCCATGGAATCATCCTAGATCTATAGAGTTGACCCAATCAAAGACATAAATCATGTGCAAAATATAAGGGAAAATGTAGACAAGGAGGATCCACTTCCAATCCCTTGATAGATCAATTTTAATGCCACACTAGTTTCATCATCCTTTGTCAAGTCTAGAGCTAAGTATACCTATCTATTGCCTTTGATTTCCTAGCTTAGTATTTAATTTGGAATTGTGATTCTCATAGCTTTAATTTATTTAGTCTAGGATAATTTTTACTTATGTGTATGCATATTATTAGATTAGTCTAGATTAATATTAGGGAAAGTGTATCTTCCTTTAGATTTTGGTGCACCCCTCCAATCTTACACCACCATAGGGTTTTGCTTTAGAGTTTATACCTTCACTATTTTAGAGTTTTAGGTCTATATTTTTTATTGTACTATCATTTTTTAGACCTTTCTAGAGTTTGTATACCTTTCATTGCTATTATATTAGTATTTATCCTTTTCAAGGTTTAAGCTTCATTGTTTACTATCTATTTTGCTTACCCTACCCACCATTGATTATATCATTAGGGTTTTTTTATTTTGATATGATATACCACTCATTTTTTTGTATATAAAATTAAATTATTGAGCTTTAGTTTCCTATCTTTTGGTTATGTCATGAGCTACTCATGATCACGTCTAAGCCTTCCATTCCAAATGAGTGCTTGCTTAAACCCTTAAATGGCATCCCAATTTAATGAGGTTGTAAGTGACTAAAAGTGAACAAGCATACATGGAAATTCTAATGATGATCCAATAACATAACTCATGGTCCTAAATGGAGAAAGTTAATAAACTTAACATTTAACTTTTTACTTTATGGTGAAAAATTTTGTCATCCTTTCAAAATCTTTCATATATCATATTTAGTCAGTATAAGTCACCTACAAAGCATCTAATTTTGATGCATTATTTTATTTTATTATCTTTATTTAATTACTTTATTACATATTATGCACCTAAGATAGGATAAGCTTTCATAAGAAGGCATCTACTTAGGTAGGTTGAACTTGCATCATGTGACTTGCACTTTTCTAGTTTGGTGAAATGGTGTGCACACATGCAACTCCATCTCCTTTATCCCACATAGGTTGTGTTAAAGCAATATGATCACAAAGAAATATACAATAAAATGAATGCAAAAATAAAATATAAAATCATAGAGATACAAATATACATGGTTCATCCAATATGGGTTACGTCCATTAAGAAATAATCAGTCCTTCCTTTATTTCATCAAGAAAAAAGAAGGGATACAACCAACAAAACATCCATTACAACTTACTCTTCGCTCTCTCATAGTTTACTCACACAATTCACAATCATAATATAATGCCCTTGCATAAAGAGGGTTGCCTTCTAGGGCGAAAAGCCAACATAATCTCTACCATCAGATATGTGACCTAATGATGAATAATCCAAATTTACAATGAAATGGTTTTCAAACGTGACTATAAAAACACCAAAAAATTAGACTTTTAACAAGATCGGGTTTCATTACCAACATGTTGTACATTCATATCTCTTGGTGTTGTATCTTATAAATAACACCTTTTGCTCTCATATGAATAGTGTAATCTCTTGTAATATAATCTAGAATTATTATATATTTACAATCTTTGATAGGATATAATTATTCTCATTTTGGGTTTCTTTGTACTTTCATTGAAGCTCCTTAGCCTTTTGTGGATATCTCCATAGCTAAATCTTACATCTTATCATAACTTGTGGTATTAGTTCTTATTGGCCTTTTTGGAGATCTAGATTGTAGATCTTGTATTTTCTTAAAAAATTAAGTGCACTCTTTTCTTGCATTGAATGATGAAATAGATAATTAGAAAAGCTTGATAGAAGTACCAAATTTTGGGGTTATTTCATAGCTTATATTTTAGGTACAATTTGTAACTTGTAGAGCAAACATGAGTTCATTATTGAGTTTAGAGTATTCAAGGTAGTAGTTTTTTCTTTTTGTTTTGTCCAAATTGGAAATTTAAGGCTAGATCTATAAGGGTTTCAATTTAGGACGTACTTGTAAGATCTACCATGTTGTCATCATTTTAAAGAATTTTGGGTCAAATGTGATCTTGCCATCACATCCAAAAGTCCCAAAACCATGTAGGTTGACTATTATTTTGTCAAAATTCAAGCTCTTGGACCAAGAATTTATATAGGTCATTATTTTCTTAAAAAATTGTCTATTTGCAAAAAGGTTGTACACCTCACATGGATCTTAAAAAATATTATTTTAGATTTTTTGGAGAGTAAATTCAAGATATTTCTAGGAAGTGTCACTATAAGAATTTAGAGTTGTATTGAAAAATACATGATGTTCTAAAGTTGACCCCTAATTTTGATTTTTGATGAATTTTTCTATCACAAAATTTTAAAAAATGTCATATCTTTTTATATGTTGCAAGTTGAAGAAAATCTATAATTTTAATATTGTAGCCTTATTTTAGCATTTGTAACACATTTAGATCAAGACCACTTTGTAGTTTTTAGCAAGTGGTAATTATACATGCACTATTTATATAAAGTGCCAAAATAATTTTATGCTAGAGAGATACCTTCATTGAGTATTTTTTTGGTGAGGTGATCTTGTGATTTATTTATCTTTGTTGGATTGATCTATGTTTAATACATTTAAGAGCATAATCATGTTTATCAAAAGGTATCTAACTTTTATCAACTTAGAAAGAGGGAACTATAAGTCCTAGTTAGAAAAAATTACAAAAAATTTCAAATAGCTTAATATCTTTCCCTATCTCCACATGGACTTGTTCCAAAACCAAGTACACCACAACAACCAATTATATGGCAATACAAGACTAGTCATATAGTAGGGCTAGTTGTGACTTGTGTCAACATTAACACTATCATGACCACCACTCACATTGAGCGCCCTTGCAACCTTTGGATTAGAATATGGGAGATGTTTAGAGAATAAAATGAACCTCCATTCCCAAAAGATAATATATTATCTTGTACATCTTGATATTTTTCAATAATGTGATCATGAGACAACTAATGTGCTAGTGAAATGGAAAGAGATTTAATATCAAGATGGTGTACAAACTTCTCCTAATGCTCCTTATCCTCGTATAGAGATCCATATTAATGCTTTGGCTTCTATGACTCATATCATAGATTTATAATGCTCATCTTCTTCTTTATCTTTGAGTCAATATCTTGAAGCTAAGGACTCTTGTATTTTAGCATTGAGATGGCATGGAGACTTTTCTTCATGCTCCTCCTCCTCCAATAGAGATCTTTTTTGAGACTTTGTCTTCTATGAATCCTATTATAGATTTAGAGGGCTTCTCTTCTTCTTTATCTTTGAGTCATTGTATTAAGGCTAAGGATGAGCTTGTATTGTAGCATTGGAAAATACATTTAGTGTTCACATTGGAAAATACATTTAGTGTTCATACTTATACATTTTTTTTTTACACATCATCTATGGATGATCAGTCTAGTAAATGACATGCACTAAGATCTAATATCCATCTCCTTCTTATGTTAATTATATTATTGCTACATCCATGTCTTTCAACAATTATTTGTGACAATATTAGATTCATCCATCTTTCCTACTCACCTAAGTCATGTTTATGTAGGGTGTTGGTGCATTATTTTATTTTCTTGTATTTAATTAATTATTTTATTGCATCTTATGCAGCTAGAATAGGACAAGCTTTTTTAAGTAGATATATCTACTTAGGTAGGTTGAACTTGCATTATTTGAATTGTGATTTCCTAGTTTGGTGGAGATTTGCATAAATGTTACTTCATATCCTTTATCCCATACTAGTGCATTTACATATTTTGATGGTCTATCTTATAAATACCCACCTTTTTCTCCCATATAATCAATGTAATCTCTTATAATAATATAAAACTATTGTATATTTTTATCCTTTGTTTAAATATAATTAATTCTCTCATTTTGGGCCTCTTCATGCTTTCATTGGAGTTCTTTGTTCTTGAGTGGCTATCTCCATGTCCAAATATTACACATAAAACCTCTTTTTGATTATTAAAAAATATCTTCTTTCTACCCAAAGTTGTAGGTTTTTCCCTTAGCTTATTGACTTACCCCATTAATGATTTCTTGCATGTGTGATATTTTTCTTCTTTTCAAGTTTTAACTCTTGTTTTGTGCTATTCTTAGGGAAATAATATTTATATATATTTTTTTCTATATTGAAATCAAATCTTAAAGTATGCTTTCCCATATACTAACCCTTCTTTGCAAAGGTAAAGGTCTAGTATTTTGAATTAAGGGTACTAGCTACAACCAAAATTTAAGACCACTAACAACTTCAAAGATTTTATTTTCACTTTTGGCTTGGTATACCCTTTCAAATATTTAAATCACTAATTCCAATCAAGTTGGTCCATCCTTTTCACCATTAGGGAGTTTCACGAGTTTAATCCTAAAGAGATAGTAAAACTACAATTGAGTTACATAGACTACTATCAACCATTTAATTTGCTTCATGCCTTGGATAAATATAATATCAAGTGTTAATATTTTAGTTTAGATTTATTTTATTTTAGAGTAGATTTATGTACTTGTTGGGTGAATATTTTGCAATTCCTTTACAAATTAAAATAGAGGGATTTCAACCATAGCTATGATGATAATGTTCTCTCCTCTCTGAAAGGGGGGGCTCCCTTCTTACTGGTTATTGGAACAAAGAATAAATTATGCTAAACTAAAAGTATTTACACTATCTTTAACCATGTGGGGTGTGTTACATTCGTCATTTTCTCTTCTTTCAAAAACTATGTTTACAATGTTCCACAATAATATTCTACAATGCTCTACACCTCTAAATATCAACCTAAGCAGTAATAACCAATAGTCTTGATCAAACGTAAGAATAAAATTTAAAGAGTACCAAAAATAACTAGATTAAAAGTAACTAAAAGACACACATAAGAGCAAAGTATTCTTGCTACCTTCTACAATAGTTCTATAGTAATAAATGACACATGTTGTAGCACAAAGTGTATCAACTCAGTTCACCAATAGATCCCCACACAAAGTGAATAACTCCAAGCTCAAAGTCTTGATAATATTCACCAAGAAACACTTACATCACACAATTTCAAGTAATCAATATAACTCAAATTTTATATCCTATATTGAACGTCCTTCCAATCATAAGAAAGAGTTACCACTTATCCAATTAACAATAAGAGAAATCAACAATAACGACATAAGAATATTCTCACTCATACAAACTTGATTCAAAAAAAGGTTGAAATCAAAATTTGCCTCCTTTTATTAAGTGAATTTGATCTTACAATTTGAACACAAACTTACAAAATTGAGTCACAATTTGGGCAGCACTTCGTTGCATAAGATTAAAAGGCACCAAATAAAAAAGAAATCCCTCATATATATAGAGGAGAGTTGAGAGCTAATCTAGGAAAGAAATAACTGCTTTGACTTATTCAACATTGAAGTCCAAAATTATTGGAGGACTTCTTTGTTGTTACATGCATTTACAATTCTAAAAAAGACATGTAAATTAAAAAAAGTGTGAAAGACGCTGAAAAATAAACTAATTGAAAATCAAGGGACATTCAATTTTCTCCACCAACCTTCTCCAAGAAGTCTTCATATTTCTTCAGGATTTCTTGAACTTCTCTATCATTGGGACCTATGGTATGTCTGGAGATGACAAGAACTCGTGTGATTGAGCCCTTGATAATGTTGTACGCTTTCTAGTGTGTTTCAAGAACAACTTTCAAATTATCTAGAGTCAACTGAATATCCATTATTTTGTCCATTTAAGCTACTGAGAAAGCTTTGTCTTCAAATTCCTTCTAAACCATGGATGTATATTCTTGGACAATTGAATTGGTGGGAAGAACTTTCTGGCACATTTCATGACTTTCTTGCTTGGTGATGGATTAGAAATTTGTGGAACAACAATAAATCAATGAAAATCACTCAAGAATTTGGACACAAAAGATCAAAATGGCATGCAAGAGTAGCTACAAAAATTCATATTTTCTAGTGTTAGAGAAAAAACAAGGTTTTATGCACTAGTGGGAAAATTATGAGCGATTGCATATATTTGGGAAATTTAGATGCAAAGGTGCAGAAAAATTGAGCTCTTGCATGGGGTATTACACTTCAGATGTAATGGCTCAAAAATTCTGAGATACTGCATCTTGCATGTAAAGGTGGAGAAATTTTGAGCTATTACATGGGGTATTTCACTTTAGGTGTTAGGGAAATTAATTTTTGAGTTGTTGCATGTGGGAAGGACACTTGGGTGCAAGGGCACTAAATTTATGAGCTATTGCATGTGACTTAGTGGTTTGAGATGAAAAGGTAGAGAAAATCTCTCCACTGCATGAAAATATGCATGTCTCAAAATTTCC